>JAODKF010000140.1:26804-46772 GCA_026779585.1 Mormyrus proboscirostris | reverse complement strand
AGGTGTGGCTGGCCAGCACCCTTGAGCTACTTGCTGTTTTGTACCTTTCTGTACAGTGGATAAAGGTGTGGCTGACCTGCACCCTTGAGCTACTTGCTGTTTTGTACCTTTCTGTACAGTGGATAAAGGTGTGGCTGGCCAGCACCCTTGAGCTACTTGCTGTTTTGTACCTTTCTGTACAGTGGATAAAGGTGTGGCTGACCAGCTGTTCCTCCTGCTGATTTCCTCAAAGTTGTTCTCTGTAGTGATTAAATGGAGAGCATGGAATGGCATTAACTGAGATGTTATAGCAAAATAGACAGAAATACACAAAACCCAGCAAATCTGCAAGTACAAATAATGAGTCTGTAGAAAAAAGAAATAATGGTATAGAAAGAGTGTAGTTGCATTGACTATGGAGTATGGACACAATACAGTAGCCAGAGAAGTATATGAACCCTTTGGAATTATCTACTTTTCTGCTTTAATTAGCTATCTGAGTTACAATAATGAACAAATGCAATTACATTTTTACTGATGACATACAGATTATTGGGTAACCCATTACGTTAACCGCATCCTTCATGCCTTTATAATGCATTCATAGAACATTAATTGGCAGCATGCAATCATGCAAACATTAACTTTAACAGGTTACAATGGTCTGTGTTACGATATTTTGACGGGTATGTATCATATGATTGGTATGATTATTCAATAAATTATGCTGTCAAGGTTGGTGTCTGTCTGAAGTGTTTGGTACCCGTTTGGACAGCAGGTGTTGTAACCATGCAGTCCCATCGCCTACAGTATACAAAAAAGTACCGCTTGCAAAATATCTCAAGGCAATGCACATTAGGGGGCAGCATGTGGCTCAGTGGGCTAAGCCTGTGTGCCTGTAATGACAAGGTCGTAGGTTCAAACCCAGCCTCTGCGGGTCCTTGGCAAGGCCCTTAACCCCCAGCTCTCTGGGCTCCCCAACAGGTGGCTGCCCTTCGTGGACAGCTTGCTCTACAAAAAGAGCAAGCTGAGGGAGGCGTAGAAATAATTTCCCCACGGGGATCAATAAAGTTCCATTATTATTATTGTCTGTGTGACTGTGAGAGCTGACTTCACCTAGTTGAACTTCTACTATACGGCGCTAATAAATCTTTAACATATACTATTCCATCTCGGCTGAAGCGGCATCTTTCGAAAAGAATATCTTCTGGCAACAATAAAGGATCTGGCCGATTGCGCAAAACCCTCTCAATTTGAAATTCCTTTATTATTGTTTGTGCACCGATTGCAATTGGTCGCTCATCCATGAATGGCGAGGCCATGACTGAACGGTTTCCATGCACGGACACTGATTAAGTGTGTGAGCTAATCCTTGTTTACGTAGAACAAACCAGCTCCAATTTGGATGTGCTGCTATGACAACACATCCAGCAAGAATTTCGAAAAACCGACAGATCCAGGATCGTGCCAAATCGTCAATAATTACATCCAGTTAAACGAGTAATCCCCGTACGAAAAACACCCCCTTAGTGTTAGCCCTCAATGTTTATCAATGTTCCCTAGTTCCTGTATTTGTAATTTATTCCACCTGTTGCCTTAATTGATTAATTTATTTGACTGTCCTCACCTGCTCCTTGTTGCCCCTAGTGCTATACAGCCACAACTGCCCCTTGTTAGTTGTTGTGTTCACTGTATTTAAGTATCTGCCATTGTCCTGCTCTTCAGTTAGTTAATTTATGATGCACCTGTGCTCTATGATGTTACTGTGTGTAGTTGTTTTGTCTTTCTAGTTTTCTGTGTTGCCTTGTTTGTCTTTGTTTATTTGTAGTTTCTTTAGTTATTTTTTCTATTGTTTTCTGACCCCCTGTGGTCCCTTTATTTTGTGGTTTCCCAGTGTGCCCTGTTTTTATTTAATAACCCCCTTTTCTGTCACCAGAGGATCATCACCTTGATTCTTTTCCATGTCCTGCTGTGACACATGAAAGTGTTCTATGCATGTTTTAGGTAGGTTAGGCATGTTAGGTTAGATGTACTGCATTTTCCTGCATGTACTGCATGGGGTTTGTCAGAACATAACCACCTCAAAACCCGGCGAGAGAATGTGATGCAGAAAACTGTGTAATTACAGGAGTGATTATTCAAGGTAGAGCTCAATGATGCATTGAAAATCAATCTCCACAGTTGTCTTTGTATTGTCTGCCAAATTCCATATTTCTGTTTGAGGTTGGTGTCATTGCAAATGACTCTGTTTGCTGCATGCTTTACATGTACATTTGCTATTTTGAGATATGACTACCACAACCTTATGTTCTTTAATATACTTTTCAATCTTAATTATTTTTTCCCTGTATTTCATTGACAATGAAAGGTTATGTTCTCCTGTGGAAAAATGGGCCATGTTGTGCAATTTGCACATTTTTTGCCCTGGAGTGTTTAGTTGTGCAGCAGTGAAGCTGAAGTTTTGGTGTTTCTGTTACCTGCTTTGACCTGTAGGCGGGGCTGCTGCTGTGTGTTGCTTGGTGTTGTGGTACAGGAGAAGGTGGGGCTACCTAGAATGAGAGGCAGAAAGGATTCTTGAAACATAGGCTTTTGTGAAACCACTCTTAAAAGCAATGCCAATTTCTGCTCTGTAGGGAGGTGACAGATGTATTAATCAGATTAACCAGAGCCAGTAACAGCAGAATATACCTGCCATACATACTTAAATAGAGAAACAGTTCCTCTAATCGTACGTTGTGTATTTATTTGTATAAAATATATTTTAGTGTTGGTTAGGGGGACCTGATATTCCATGTGAGGAAGGACAGTTTCAGCTACCTCAGGTTTTGCAAACCACTTTAAGACTGGCTCCTGTGCTTGGCTAAAGAGTTCAGTTCTTGTACATTGACTGGCTTGTTTCTTGTGGGCAGTGGTGGCTTAATGGTCAGGGATGCACACTTGTAATTGAAAGATTGCAGGTTCAAATCCCCGACCAGCAAGACACCACTGAAGTACCCTGAGCAAGGTTCCGCCCCCAAGCACTGCTCCCCGGGTGCTGAATTAACTGCCCCCTGCTATGTCACATTGGCACATATGGGTTAAATGCAGAGGACACATTTTGCTGTGGTGTGTCAACAATGACAATTAATCACTAAATTCTAAAATCTTTGAATGAAAGACTCATCCAGCTGTTACACATTAATATTAGTGACACATGCATGATTATAGGACACTGGTACAATAAATCAGCACACAGCAAGGGCTCTGTGCCTAAACTAAATCCAGAGCCTTTTAATTGAAATGGTAACTTACACACCCTGTTCTAGCAGAAAGTGTCCTCACTGATGTGGATTATCTGCTCACCCAAGTGTTAGTATTGTGCAAATATGGCTTCTTACTCTCACGAAGGTAGTTGAGGTGTGAGAGGAGGATGTCGGTGTTAAACTCTGAGGTGAGGTGCATCAGGTCGTCTTTGGTCATTTTGCAGAGAGCCTTTCCATCCACTGACTGGAAAAGAGACACATCCACGTCCACCAGGCAGTACTCTTTAATTGCCCACTCCAGCCACTGTCTGACGTGGTCCTGCATCCACACCTCAGGGTCTGAAGACGGGGGAGGGGTAGACACCGTCAGGCATGCAGTCTAAAGCCTGAGAACATCTTCCAAGAAACCAAATGATGTTTGGCTGGTACAATAAAATGAAAAATGTATGACCCTTGTGTATTAGGTAAGGATATCATTTGAATAATTATTCTATTTAATGTGGTAAAACCAAAAAAATGGAAGTCCACCAACACCACTATTGTGTATTTTACCAAGACATAATTTTACTGTAAGTATAATACAGTGAATTGTTTACTGCATATTGTGTGCAATGGCAAATATTAAGCGTCCAAAAAGATATGTAGTGTAAAATGTCACCCAGCAAGAGATTGGGCCTTTGAATTTATAGTTGATGTTACCCTCGTGTTGCATTCGTGGCAATGCTTGCACGGTATGTGATTGTGTACGTATTTAATGTTGCTCAATTGCCAGCTATTTTTAAAAAGATTAAGAGAAGATTTTTTTTCTTAAATGTCAAATACATATTATTGTATTGTTGCGTACATAATTTTCAGACATAAAATTGTCTGAAGCGTGTTAAATAGATTTGCTCATTAAGCTAGTAAAAAATGTCCGAAGTAGAAAAATGTTACCACAGCAATAGTTTAGTGTAGCTGGGGTGTTGGCTTCTGAGTCTTCATTGTTCTTGTTTAACATACAACAGTGACATAATATCCTTGTATTATGTTGACAAAAATAGTTTTTATGGTCGGCTCTTAGGAATAACACTTCCATGTAACTCCACATTGTAATGCCCTAAAATCTCTTCTATAGTGGCTGCATATAAAACCTTGCCAAACCAATGCCAGACAATATTCAAGGATATTGTCTATTTTGGCAAATCAGCAAGTGAAAGCTTTACATGCATGCTGCCAGTTCACCATCTACATGTTGCTCAAGGCAAGCCTGGACCTTTGATGGTGTGCCTGTGAGCTGTCACCTTGGGCATAAGGTCCTCATATCTCCAACAAAAGGCTTCTTGAATGACAGTTAAATGGCTTGACCATGTGCTCAGACCCAAAACTTCACTCTCACCTGTTTATATGCATGTCTCAAAAGGAGAGGATGATGGGATATGCATAAACTAAAGAATTCTTGAGTACCTTTAGTTATACTTGGACAAATGACAAAGTATCAATTCACTTCATTGAAAAAAAATCATCATTTTGTAATCTCAAAGTAGCTGATTAGAAACCCTGGTAATTGAATGATTCTAATCTTAAAATAATATCATTTCAACATGTTATTTTTCAAATATAGGTTAATGAAGGAATTTCTGTAAGGCTGACATTTTTCTATTGCTCATATATAAATAACATAGTGCTTTAATGCTTTAACATTATCTGCTTTCATATTTAAGTAAAGATTTGCATTTATTTACTTGGCAGATATTTTTGTCTAAAGCAACATATTATTGAGAATGCAGGGTCTGCCAGTCCATGGAGTGATTGAGGTCAAGGGCCTTGCTCAGTTGCCTAATGGTCACATCACTCTGCTGACCATAGGATTTGCAATGGAGAGCCACACATACAGACTATTTTCTAAATTAACTTGGTAAAAAATCATTGTATTTATGGTGTTACATGGGATGTTGTTTAGAAATGTTTTTTAGACAGACAATTCAACTATATAGGTATATCCATATTGTCATGAGTTTAGCATAAGTCAGACTAGTAATACAATGGCAATCAAAATTGGAGAACAAGTGGTGTTTTTGTAATGTTCAAAATCACAGCTAATCCAAATTCAAAGTTATTCTAACTTGAATAAAAGAGATGTATTTTGAATGACTACCACCCGGTGGCCCTAACATTTCTGGTCATGAAGGTGTTTGAAAGGCTTGTAAAAAACTTAATCTGTTCATCCGTCCACAATTCCATAGACCCTTTACAGTTTGCCTACCGCCCAAAAAGATCCACTGAGGATGCCATCGCACAAGTACTGCACACCACCCTCACACATGTGAACAGTAGTAATAGGAATTATGTGAGGCTGCTGTTTGTGGACTACAGCTCAGCCTTCAACACCATCGTCCCATTTAGACTGTTCACCAAACTGAGGAACCTGGGTCTGAACTCCCAGCTGTGCAGGTGGCTGAGATTTCCTCACTGGTCGACCACAAACAGTGAGAGTGGGACCCCGTGTGTCCAACACCATCACCCTCAGCACTGGAGCTCCTCAAGGGTGTGTTCTGAGCCCCCTGCTCTACACACTCTACACCTACGACTGCGTTGCCTCCAACAGCTCCAACACCATTGTGAAGTTCACGGATGACACAGTGGTAATTGGACTCATCACCAACAATGATGAGTCAGCCTACTTGAGGGAGGTGGAGAACCTGTTGGTGTGGTGAAGGTCCAACCGCCTCAGTCTGAATGTCAGCAAAACTACAGAGCTGATAGTGGACTACAGCAAGAAGAAGCAGCTCTACTTCTCACCCCTCCAGATCAACAGTATTTCAATAGAGAGGGTTGACAACATCAAATACCTTGGGGTTCTTCTCACTGAGGATCTCATTTGACACTCTCATGTCAGCACTCTGGTCACCAGAGCAAGGAAGCGGTTATACCACATGAGACAGCTGAGGGGATTTAGGGTCACTCCAGCGATCCTAAAAACCTTCTACTCAGCTGCTGTGGAGAGCATCTTGACCATGAACATTACAGTATGGTTTGGGAACTGCTCTCTAAATGACCGCAAAGACCTGCAGAGGGTGATCAGGGCAGCTGAGCGTTGTGTCAGAATTCCTCTCCACTCCTTGCTGGACACCTACAGGTCCAGATCTACCAAGATAATTAAGGACTCCTTACACCCCGCAAACTGCCTTTTCCGCAGGCTGAACTCCGGCAGACGGGTCCGTTGCCTGATGTCCAGGACTGAGAGACTCAGGAAGAGTTTTTTCCCCCAGGCCATAAGGCTTCTCAGTTTAGACTAACTCTGGCCATTCTGTACACTATGTACGTTTGCAATGAATGCACAAATACTGCACATTTGCACTATATTTCAGATTTTGCACTATTTATTTAGAGTCTTAATTTTTGTATATTTTAGACTATATATTTGTTTCTTATATATTGTAATTTCTCTTTTTCACCACTACTTTACTTCTTACCTTCTTTTTTCTCTTCTATTTTTTTACACGGCCAAATAAGGACGACACAGAGATACATTTCACTGCATGTTGTACTGTATGTGACAAATAAATCTCTTGAATCTTGAATCTTTTAATCATGTCATTAGTGAAAACTATGCCACATCACTAAATAAATTGCTTAAATAAAATTGAAAGCATGCAATCAAAATTAGAGAATGGTTTGTTTATTTTAATAGAAGAAGCTTACAAATGAATTTTGTCAACTTTTGATGGTTTCAACTTTTGGAAATTAACAGGAAGCATAGAGGCCCTTGTTTTCAATGATCGGCACATCAGTGCTCACAGGACAACCCATTTCTTGCACTGCTCTGATTTTGTTCCACTCGTCTTCCAGAATTTGGTAACTAGTAGGTTAGTTCGGCATAATTTTGTCACCAATTATCTTCCAAATATTCTTGATAGGGTTCAGATGAGGACTCTGGGCTAACCATATCATCTCCTTAACGTTCGCCGCTCTGAAGAATTGCCTCACCCATTTTGCAGTAAGGTAAGGGGCATTATCTCGTGCAAAAATAACTGGCTGACTGGATAATGCTTGTGGGGAAGCAACTGCATGTTGATGATGGAGATTCTGGTACTAATTAGCATTCACCTTACTATGTAGCCATATGCGAGGCCTGGCACAGAACATACCCCCCAAATCAATGCCACAAATAATACCAACTAAACTGAACTTGTTTTCATCACTGACATTAACTTTGGACCAGTACTGCTCTTCTCTTCCAGTGGCTAAAAGGGTCATCCCATTAGCCTTCATCTTAACAACCTGTCGTCACAGGGTTTCAGGCACCTTGAAGAGGTCCGCCATCATGCAAAATGCTTACCAGTGTTGCCAAATAGATTTGGGTTGCCAGATATTTCAAGCTATTTCAGATTAAATAAGAAAAAAAACTGAAGTATAACAAATCATTCTCTAATTTTGATCACATGCCTTCTTCAAATTTCTTGTTGAAACCATTTATTTTGTGATGTGGCATAGCTTTCACTGATGAAATATGATCAAAATACATCTCTTCATGTTAGAATAACTTAATTCGGATAAGCTGTGACTTTGTATATTGTAAAAACATCTCTTTTTCTCTAATTTTGATCACCACTATATATAATTATGATCTTTTCAACATTGTATTTTAACCGCTATAATCTATTTATACCTCGGGAAACACTGGGGGAAAAATGTAAACATCTACTCTAAGACTAGTTTCAAATAATTGAATTGAAATGAATTGACTTCTACATCACAAAATGTACTTTCTAGTAAAATGTTATAACTGACAAATGAAATTATCTAAAATGAAAGTACAGGTGATACACCGAAGTACGGTACCCAGTTCTCACTCTACAGCTCGGTGTTCCTCACACCACAAAGTCCAGATCTCTTGCACACATTCATAAATGCATAAAATGAAAACATATGTCATGATCTGCTGGTGATGCACAGCAATGTGTTTCACATGAGTCATTTTTGCCAAGCATGCTATCCTATGTTAGACAGTGTTGGTAACTCGTTATTATAATTCCACTATTTCTGGAAGTAACCAATAATATAGCTAACTACCTTTTCAAATTAAATGCAGTTAAAAGTACTGAAATTTTAAATGGTTCCATTACTTATGTACTTATATTCAGGGACAGATACAGCCTATGCCCTTAATTTCCTGTTTACAATCTAATGTCATCTGACCTTACGGTTGGTGTAATGAATGGGTGATATTAAGGACAGTGATAGATAAAATTTGACAGTTACATTGTCTCATACTGTCACAGGAGCAACATTAAAATAATAGAACTACCCAGACATGTATGCATAGGCAAGATGTTTCAATGATGCTTTAAATCCATTGGCAAAGCATCTCTATGAGGTCATTTGCTCACTGGCAGTGTCACAAAGCATCTCTATGAGGTCATTTGCTCACTGGCAGTGTCGCAAAGCATCTCTATGAGGTCATTTGCTCACTGGCAGTGTCGCAAAGCATCTATATGTGGTCATTTGCTCACTGGCAGTGTCGCAGAGACATTGCTACCGCATACTGATTTGACATTCACCTGACATCTGCACAATGTATTTCAGCAACACGATGATCTTGGTATTACTATGTGATGTGTAGCCTCCCGTAATTTTTCCCAGTGAAGTTGTATAACCCACAATACAAACAATTTGACTGATTAAAACTTATGTTTATTTTAAATATTGCCAGGACAGTACTAGTAACAGGGCTAATACTTATACTGACCTGATTAAAACAAAATTATTGAAAAAGCAGATGAGCTATTTCAGCTTGTCAGGCACATGCTGAAATGCAAGTCTAAATATATTAATTAATTTGGATTGGATGTCCTGTATTTTGATACTAAATTTGTTGTGGTTGCTAGTACATGTTCTGTTGTATTTTAGCATATATTGTGCCGAAACATATTTAAATATTGTTAAGTCAAATTGGATTGCAATAATTTAATGACATTCCCATCTTAAAACAACGTCACTGCGATGTTTATGTGCTGTCTGGGTATGTATACATTAATAAGAGAATGGAAGCAACGGAAAAATTACTTTCCCTACTTTTGTTTTCTTTGTAGTAATTGGTAAAGTAGTTGAATTACTTTTCAATGAAATAACTGGCAACTGTAACAAATTAACTCATTTTCAGTATCTTGCATAACACTGGTGTTGACCACCTAACCCTTATACTCAAATGCTCAAGGAAACAAATCTTGCAGAAAAAAAGCTATAGTATTTTTCATATTTTTATGTAATCCATGGAGGGTGCCTGTAAGTTCTTAAAATGTCCATTATATTTGTTTCTATCGTAAAATAACTATTAATAGCACAATTAAGAACAAAATGCTAGTTTCCCAATAGAAGAGACAATGCTGTGGTTCAAAACTGCAGTTAAACTTTCTACTTCAACACACTCGTGTAACTAGTTTTTAAACACTATAGTCAGCTTTGGCTCATTTATTTATTTAATTTATTTATTTATTCAAGGAGTGCAGAACCACTCTTCCATTTATTTTGTAGGATCTTTTTACACGTACTTTGCACTTGCATGACATACCTGCAGGCACAATGACCCTCTTTTCATCAGTGGTGCTATTATGAGCAGCGGTTGTCTGGGGACTGGTGCGGGTCTCAGAGAATGAGGCCTGGTAGGCCAGCTGGCCGGCCTCACTGCCACTTATGTGCCGGGATCGTTTGGTAAGGCTGCAGTCCACAGGGGACTCTCGGCTATAAATTTGGAAGGAAAAGGAACACACAGGGAAAAATGATCAGAAATTTGTATCTGTGGTGGTACTTTGGCTCCTTTGCCAAAGGAATCTCTAATTCGTCAAGCAGATAAAACCCAATGCAATTAATATATTTAATTGCATGCATTGCTAAATATATAAGTATTAGACATATTTAAAGCATTTTATATTTATATTCAACTGGTATGAACAAACGGGTATGAAAAATGTATGGATGGAAATTTCTCACCATCTTAAATCTGTGACAGACGTTACCTTTGGATCACATACCTGGAGCCATTCATGTGCTCTGCCTCCGTCTTGGCAGGGTTCCACTCCGGCTCTGTGGGCTCAGGGCTCTCCTTGGATGTCTGACTAAACACCCTGGATGATGTCATCTCCTCTTTCATGTGCATTGCTGGGGGCCCGTAGGATGATTCAAAAATGGACTGGTCCTCACTTACCACAGAAAGAGCTTCCTGAGGACATGCACACAAAAATGGGCTGAGTGTTACATGTAGACGTGGACAATGGTGATGCATAAAGTAAGAGATGAACTGTTCTGGGTAGGCAGACATATGTCTGCATTCACTTAGCATTCACTTAGTACTTAGCATCCCGCTAGAGCTCCACTGTCTACAACAGTGATCTTTGTCTTATATAATATAAAAACCTATAAAAAACCTTACAAAATACAGGTAAAACTTTGGAGGAGAGAGCAATAAAGGTAAGAACCAGTAGACTTAAATCAAGATTGTAGAAAACGTTCCTGTGCAACTTCCTGTCTTTAAAATTGTTAGCTGTTATCTGTGTGAGGGTTAGGGCAGTGGGAAGAAGTAACACACTTGTGTGTAATGTGCTGTGAAGGGTGCTGCAGTGTCTGATATTGTCTTTTATGCCGGTACGTCACAAGTGGACATTCTACAGTCCTACAGGAAATCTCCAGCTCTTTGTGCACAGTAACCTTTTGGAACAGGGCAGGGGTTGGGAAATGTGGGTCATATAATACTGGAAAACAAAATTGTACTGAATAGGTCATAGGTTGGTTGTGGGGGCTGTGTTATGTGATTTCAAAGGAAACAGCCTCTATTAAAGTCTGTGCTGTGTTAATTCAAACAATGAAGTATTTTCAAGTCATTGTTATATATGCACATGTGGAGCTAACTTGCTAAATGCATACAACGCTAAGACATATATTGATGCACAATATATGCTATAATGCAACGAACACCACAACAAGTTCAGCCTCAAAATACAAGACATTCAATCCAAATTAATTCATATATTTAGACTTGCATTTTAACATGTGCCTGTTAAGCTGAAATAGCCTATTTGCTGATTTGCCCTTTTCCTTGCCTGTTGGAGAAGTGAAACAGCCAAGAAAATAGCAGCACAATGGCTTCAATCTGGTACGATTACCAGAGCTGAAACTGCAGTGGCTGCTATAAATGCTCAGTGCAATGAAGCAGCTTTGTTCTTTCCTAACCCAAATTAATATATTAAAGTATTTCTTTTTACTTCACAGATAGAGCTCACTTTGAGATCCAAGGGAAAAATTGTTTCATATGACAAACAATGCATTCTGTTGCAAGAAGCATGGATAGTTCTTGGGCTGGCGATGCACTAGCAGTCACATCTTTGCACATGTGCACAACTAACCACAGCCACAGATAAACACACACAAACCGACACAAACACACGAACTCTCGGCCCCTCTTTTCTCGCTGTCTCTAAAACTGAAATACACATGCAGAATTGAAGCCTGGCCGCCACTACCACAACAGACTTCCTGTTCAATGAGTTTCACATCAGTCCCAGTTATCCGACAATGGCAACTATATGCTCAGTAGGCACATATTCTGCAATTGAGATGAGATTTTTACCTTCAACAAAACCAGGATGAACCATCCTAAGTTTTCTTGAAATTGTTTTTTTTTATGGAAGAATGGTTGTTACCATGAAACACAGCATTCATATAAACCTTTTAAAAACTAAATATGAGACTGTATATTATAAAATATTATCAAATGTAGGTATTTTCCTAAAAGTAATTTCATTTTTATACAATCATAACTAATATTCAACATAACTAAGCTTCAACTAAGATTCTTCAGTGTTATGCAAGATATTGAAAACCTTATATTTTTAAGTAGTTACCAGTGATAGTACTCAATTTCAGCATGGGAGGCTGATCTAATCTCCCTATTAATAATTTAGGGCAAATCTCTTTTCAATATAATCCATTCATTCATCCATCCATCTTTTGTACCTACTTAACAAATGGACTTAAATACAATAATAGCAAATACCTCCTTATGAAATTATTTGGCATGATTTCTGTATACATAGTAAAATTAGTAATTAGGTGCAAGCATAAATATTGAAGAGAGCATTATGCATTTATGCATATAAATAGTATTAATTACTGGGTTTGCAGAATTTGAAGGCTACTTCTGAACTTGGACACATTCTAAACTCAGAAATTCCTGTCAGACAGAAGTTTAATGATTAGTTGTTCAGGTCTCCCTGAAGTGCAGATAGTGAATGTGTGCACCCTGCCCACAGACCTGCACTGTGTAAAGCATGTTCCCCAATCTTGTGTCCTATGCTGCCAGAATAGACTCCAGCACCCTCACCCCCCAATACTGAACATGCGGTTTTCAAAAGTTTATTTTCTTTTGCCAGTTTTGCAACGGTCAAATACTTACAAGACTTACAAACACGTAAAGATCCAAGAGAAACTTTCCAAACCTTTTCAGAATCGTCCTTCGCATTGCTTTACAATAAATTATTACAAACAGGGCTGGCTGTGTTTTAAAGCTTGTGATTGTCTTTCATGCACAATATATACAAGCTATCAAATTACAGCATATATTTAGTCTTTCATGTGATTTTTTCCCTATGAACCTATGGGCACTCATCATGCTAATATCCCTTGGATAAAGCACTTAATGTTTATGAAGCTCTTGTAAAGCAAGGCCATGTTGCTAAATTTGCAACAGAAAAATTAACTTCTTATGTAAGAAAATATGTATGGCCTGAGCCAAAATGATATGTGATAGATTTATCTCAGTTTATTTACTGTTCACCAAGAGCATCAGTATCCTTTAGAGAATTTAATACAGACAGTGCCAGATTTATTCTATGCCTATGTATTAACCAGCAGGATTCTACCTGTAGCTATTATAAATCTAACAAAACATATATACAGCTTCTGCTATTAAAACAAATTATTTGTCCTATTTGGTGTCGGTAGTTATATAACCCACTATCTTGGTGGAGCTGAAGCATTTACATATATTCATTATATTACTTTTCTGAAGGAAGATAACTGGCATCGGGGCTAAAATACTCGGGGCTACGTTTAAAATCTTCGGTGCCGTAGCTCCGAATGATCGGACCTAACGACGCCCATGAGCTATCTTAATCATCAGACCTATAGCTTTTGTCTGTTAGTCTCCCTAGTGGATTAAGAAATGTTAGGATTAAGAAAGCAGAAGTAAATGAAAAGGTCGAACTGATTCTGCAAAGGGATGAGCAGCTGCACCCTAAACTGCAAAAACATGATGTGGTTTTCACAATTTTTTTCATGCACGCAGCAAGCAGCGGTGGCGAAAAAAGCGCGGCTTGCTCCTTTGAGACAAAAAATAACTCATTTTTACAAAAAATGTCGGCGTTAATACGTTTTTTGCTCTTTATTTACATATGATGTCCTTATATATAGTTGTGTACGTAGGCTATGTGTTTTATATTTCTTTTTAATTTTATTTTTTCTTTCCCTTTTATGTGAAAGGTGGCGGAAATGTGTGCGGAAAGTCTGAGGTTTAGAAACAGGAAGCCTGTTGAGTTAAGATAACGACACCTGACAAGCGCTATAAAGTACAAATAATTCTTTAAATAACTCTGCCTGCCCCTGGACATTGTGGGGTGGTAATCGTACCTACAAATGGTAGTTAAAAAAACACGTATTAGTTATTTTCTGAACAGACACTCGAAAAACATGCAAATGTTTAATTTCCTTAGTTAAATTCAAATCTATAAACATTAACTAATGAACGTTTGACTAGAAGTACGGACGTGCGCCGTTATAATTCTACACATATAAGTATACTGTGGACCAGACCTAACCTTCGTACGCAGCGCATATTCAGCTAGCGGGTCGCAATTTAAGGAGTGCTGGATATGACAGCAAAGTGCATAAATCACGTGACAGTTATTTGCAAGTAAATACAACACTGACATGAATTAATCTAGATGTTTTGGTCAGCGATATTCACGCCTGCCCGTCAGAATTAAAATAGATAATATGCTTACAAAACAAAATAATTAATTAATTATTTTTTAAACAGACTTTATTGGATAGGCAACGAAACCTTTTGGCCCTGTAGTCCTAATTACAAAGTAACGCGCTCGTTTAATTTATGAAAACTTTTGAGTTTATGTATTAATGTTTTTCATGACAGGGTTGAATATGCTTAGAAACAGAACACGAAAACATTATATAATACAGTCAGTTTTATGAAGTTCTTGGTAATATAGCCACGCTAATTCTAAGATGTAACTTACTAAAGCAGTACAGTAACATTTTACCGTTTCCAAAAAATAATACGTCAGATAAAGGTCTAAAGGGATTTTTTAAAAGCACAAGATCCAGTTAAAGTTTATGATTCGAAATGTAACATTTATCCATATATAAATTTAGAAATAGTTACATATATTTGATGTACAGTGTAGGCCTATGTGAACTATTAACTACAATAATTACATTTATTCATACACCTATTTTAATAGTTATAAACTGTTTGTGCCAACTTTCCGTAAACAAGTCGTAATATTATGTTCAAAAGAAATTTTATTAGGGATAAAATACAACATTATATACAACGCACAACGAAGAGAGACGTTATAAGAATTCTTTAATTATGACCCCACCCTGCAGGCATCTCCGCAGTTTTGTTTCCTTTGCCTAGTTGTTTTGTACATATTAGTATTGCCACACCTGTATAAACAAGTAGCCTGCCGATACACACACGCACGCGCGCGCGCGCGCACTCGGATATCTTTTTATATATAGCTACACTTATAGAGCAACTGGGTTTAGCTCGGTTTCAAAAACAGGAAATCGCCATCGTGGTATTAATAAGCTTATAACGTTTGCGGCGCTCAGAAATATTTTATTGGTATTATTAAAAGCATTTTACATACTTTGGATATATTTCGTCGTACTTTTGATAGTTGGGTGCATTTTTCATACCGTCATACCGACGTTTATTTCACGAATGTTGTTTAACGACATAATCACGAGTTACATTAATGTTTCGATACAATTAAACCGATTAATTTTTAGTTCAAAACCTTATAATAGAAAGGTGTCTGAAGTAACGCCGGTGAAGATTAGTAAGTCTGTTAAAGCTACTGGGTTAAATTTAACATATTAAATTACATGATAACTTCACAAAAAGTTGGTCGTTCGTGATATTAATGCGTTGAAATAATTTAATTTAGGAGAATTTTCATATAAATTAGCTTTTTTTCTTTTTTTACTCATCTTTACTCATGATCAAGTGAAAGCAAGCAAATATAAAGAAGCGTTTACTGTGTAAATGTGCAGTTTTTAGTTTTTCTTTTTCAAAAAAAAAAAAAAAAAACACGAAATCTGCGTACAAAGTTCTAAACATGGATAGTACAATGCAATCTATGTTGTATCTATGAATTGAAATTATCCAAGGACTATAAAGAATGGTAATGCTGTTGTTTCATTATCTAAGGACACAAAACATAAAACGCATTTCAGCAACACATTAGCATTTTCTGTGCAGAAAAAAAAAATATAAATATATATAAGGAAAATCAAGACACATGTACCCATCATATCGCAGAATAAGATCCTCCAGTCTTTTGGAATTAATCTCCTTAGCACAAGTTGTGTTGCGCGGGAGCCACCTGCTTCGGGTGTGCCCTTTATTTTCACAAAGCGACAGCTTAACGATAAGTAATATCATTTCGTTCTTTATAAAATTCCTGTTCTCGACACGTTGCAAACTTAAGAACTACAAGTATATAACTTGTCTGTCAAATTAATTCACTAATTCCAGTTTATCCGGAAAAGTAACTTAAGTAAAACGAATGGGAACAAGAAATTCAACGTTCCCATTCTAAAGACGTTCTGGACACCATTTAGTTTTTATCTGAGTCTAAAAGATGTAGTGGTTTCTTGTGTTATTAAACAGCCGACATACAACCACGAACGGGAAGGAAGAGGAAATTTTGTACAAGAAGGAAAGAGTGGGGACCTCGCATCACCGCCTCGTCTCTCTCACTCTGCAGACTGATCTGCTAACCGACTCAGTGGGTGGTTATGCATTTCTACTCATTTTCAGAAGCGACATTAAAAAGTAGCAGAGCCACATCGACCGCCTACCTTAATCGTACAGTCCATTGCAGCAGGCGCTCAGTTTGTGTAGTTCATGTATCAGGTTTAATTGGTCCTTTATACCTAATTGGCTTTGATGCCCAGTGTGAACCACATCGACTTCTCTGCACAGGCGCATTTAAGCTTCGGCGCAAACCATTGCAGCAACAATTCTCGCTAAGACCATAACCGGATGACGAAGTTTTTTTCGCTCTCTGTCGTCTAAAATTGGGAAGTGAAGTCACACTAACCATCTAAGCTAGTTTCTTATTGGTGAATAAGTCATATTACTTTCTTAGAAAATCACAAACTATTTTGTTTATTTTCAAGTCACGCTTGTCTTTACAGGCTCCGCACAGGTTTTATAAAACAAACAGATTGTGTGGACAATGGACATAATTATACATGGTTAAACGCACACAAACATACATTATTTGATATAAGTTAATTTAATAGAACGCGTCCATCCATTTTCAACAACTCCATTATTATGAGAGAATTCCGCTCGTGGACAAGATGCTTAAAATCAAAGGACTCCGCTAACCCTACCTGCAAGCTCCGCATTTTTCTCTTTTCTTTCTTTTTTTTGTAATTCTGTATTATTCATAAATATGTCTTTAATAAAGATTGGAATCTTAATCTTCGCAGCCCTGACCGGAATAAGCTGTCAGAAGGATGGATAGATGGAAGGATGGATGGATGGCTAAATGGCAGGGGTCCACAAAGGTGAATTCTGACGGATACTTTGGCATTTTTTTATGATTCTTGCATTTTTTTTTACCATGGACTTTAAAAACGTAGCCCACAAAGCTATTTTACCCCTCAATTAAAATATTTTGCCACGAACAGTGGCGTTGTGCCAATCAATTTAGGTACACACTACCCAATGTTTTGTAAAAACATCACGTATAATTTATTCAACAATAACAAATGATAACAATAACGTCCATACATAGATTCAACTCAGGGCCGGCCCGTCGCATAGGCAACATAGGCAAATGCTAAGGGCGCCATCCATCCAGGGGGCGCCACAAACAGAGGAAGAAAAAAAGTGTAACATTCCACTATTCTTAAAACTAGTTGGTATTAATGTGTCTTAATATGAAAAGAACAAGCCCACATGAATTTACCTGCTTAGCAAAGCCTATGTTGTAGTAGTAATAGTAATAGCAGTAGTAGGTAACTTTCCTATAAGGCCACCGCGGCGCCCCCCTCCTTCGTCTAATTAGTCTTTACCTGCTACTTGGGAGGGGGGTTGGTCATTTTTTGATTTGTCAACAAGCTCAACATGTCAAAACGTCCTAAATTATCTGGTGCCCAGGGGAGGAAAAGGAGGAAAACGCGACAAAGACAGAGGTAACTCAACGTTACAGTGAGGATGATGTCATGATATTATTTGTTTATACTAATATAATTTGCATATCAGAAAAATAAACACATTTTACATTGTACAGTACAGTCTACGTCACGCATGCATCTCTGCTTTTTCCTTTTTTTCCATTTTCTTTATATTATTTCAGTTCATTCTTGAAATCATGTGTTTATTATTAGACTGCTGTCACGTCAGGGCCAGTCGATCTTATAGGTGACATAGGCGGCCGTCTAGGGCGCCAAGTTCTTAGGGGACGCCGACTTGCCAACCATTTCCCTATGCTTGGAGCGGTGGGCGCCGGCGCTGATACTCACGTAGGGCGCCTCATCGGCTATGACCGTTACTGCATAAACTGTAAATAACACGTCGTTAAACCGACAGTAAACTTGTAGTCAGGGCGAGCTTCCTCCGTCATTTCGCATCTCTTAATCCCCTCTCATCCCTCATCATTCCAGTCTTTTACCGATATCTCTGTATCATGTCGTGACATTCACATCTCACGTCACAGAGGCAGTGAACAAGGTTAGCAATCGTCAGCATTTTACAATTGCTAGCGAAGTTAGGCGTATAAGAAGACAGAATTGTTTCTGCATTTTTGTCCCGCAGACACATGCTGCGTTATATAAAAACTGTCAAAATATATCACGCACATGTCTGCTTGGGTAGTTGTGTAATTCAGGGTATAACTTTGGGTTGAGCATTGGAGGGCTTGAGGTTATAAACACCCCCCTCCCCATAGTTTACCCCTATGTAAGTAATCTGTCCTAGCGCAGACATACTGTGAAGCTGCGTTATTAACGTATGTTAATGTTAGTTAGCTAACGTTAGCCAGCACAAGAGAAGGCAGACCAACTCAGTTTGTAGTTTTGCCTGTACACATTACACTGTCCTTCAGTATTGCCAGCTAGCCACAAACACCAATGCAGCACAAGCCTTTTCCATCTCCATGTCACGTTTTTGAACGCAACTAGCAAACTAACGTCCTGGCTGACGTTAACTAGCTTACTTCTTTTAACTGTTACATATAATAGTTGCTTAAAGTTTCCAGAACAGTAATATCCGCGTATGTGTATTTTTATGTCGTGTGTGTTTTTTTGAAATGGTGCCTACCGACAAATCTGGTTTGCACAAGGCTCCTTATCGTGTACACTGTTGATGATCCCTGATGGATGGAGTCCTTATGACAACAAAGCTGAACGAAAATGAACTGTTGTACAAGATAAATAGGCGAATGTTTACGCCTATTACCTTTGCCTTATTACCTTAATTTATAAAAGTATCAACAATCATACATGATACTACTTCAAATTTCTTAAGTGAAGCGTGCATAAAACGGCGGAAAAAGTTGATTTTCTTATAACCATATTATTTTGATTTCCGAAAATACTTAAAGTTAAATATCGCCTGACATAAGCTCGAATCTAGTGACATCGGCCATCAATAGGTCGTGTCCAGCAATGCACGAGCGGACGCAATGTCTGAGTTTTGCTGGATTTGTCATGTTTAAATCACCAATAACGGCAGGTTGATAAAAAAACACATTTTATTATGTCAGAGGGCTGTTTTAATCTAACAGTTCCATTGAACGACAGTGTTTAATAAGTAATTCATTTGTAGTAGGCCTATACTTAGATCTTAAATTGCATCTGAACATCAGTCAAATTGGTTTAAATGGCTATACACACACACAAACACACACACATAATTATATATATTTAGGACGCCAT
Organism: Mormyrus proboscirostris; assembly: GCA_026779585.1. Lineage (NCBI taxonomy): Eukaryota > Metazoa > Chordata > Actinopteri > Osteoglossiformes > Mormyridae > Mormyrus > Mormyrus proboscirostris. Next base: position 27,321 of record JAODKF010000140.1, on the reverse strand, counting down.
TTCTGTTCCAATTATTCATTTGCCAAACGCAAGTCCAAGTCTATAATATTGACAATTATGTGCGTCCATAATTTGAACAGATTTTTCGAATAAGGCACCGTTATACTTAAGGAGTAGGAATAGATTTATTCTTTGAATTCGTTTGCTATTATTTTATTTGTGTTGTAAATCTCTTCTAGTCGTGCTTATGTCTTGTTATATTATATTATTTCTATTTTTATGGCAAAATATTTGCAGCCCGGACCGATTTAAAATTATATTACAAAATATATTGTTTTCCAGTGAAAATAACCTTTGCATTTATCTGAATGATCTTCTTTTTTAGCGTTCTATCGTATTTTGCTTGGTTTTAACTTTCATTATTGTACTGTAATCACGTCATTGTACACGTTATCGGTGCTGGTCCCGTAGTACCCGCTGTAGAGTGACGTCATGCGTGTCTGCTGCGCCTCAGTATGAGCCAGGGGCGTCAGAAGCATCTTGAATGTGGGGGGGCACACTGGCACAAAACTAATAT
>JAODKF010000140.1:16238-26704 GCA_026779585.1 Mormyrus proboscirostris | reverse complement strand
TTCCTAGCTAAATTTACCCTTATTTTATTTTTCATATTTATTTCTTATTCATAGTCTTTTATTTTAAGGTCAAGAGCGGTTGTCTAAGGCATTTCACTGCATATCGTACTGTGTATGATTGTGTATGTGACAATTAAAATGTGAATTTGAATTTGGAACCAAACTGCGTCAGAAATTTTTTAATCTGTGAAAGCTGCTTTGCATAATATTTTGGTAAGATATTTTAATTATGCAATATTTTCAAAGAAAAAATGTTATAGGTTAGCATCTTTACATCATAGTCATGCTAGCAGAAAGGATTTCTATGTCCTATAATTATTTTTTAAGAATGTTTTACAGTTTACTGTTATATTATCAATACAGTAAACAGCATAAACACATATTTATTGGTATTTTGTACATTCCTTACATATTACATGTTTTATCTTTTTTTGTTTGCAGCTCAGGGAGTTGGTAATCACAGCAATAAAGAACTGAACTGAATTGAACGAATACATCTACTAGTAGACATAGGTTCAGAAAGCAACCTGTTTATACTCACATGGCAATATTCTTCCGCTCCCAGAGGCCTGAAATACCAGTCCACAGTTGTCGTGGCTTCAACCTCTTCCCTTCGCTTACAAGATATACATCCCAGAAGAAAGGTTTGTCCAACTGACGTCTCTGTCATGGAGTCCACCTCAGTACAGCCTCCCTGGCATTCTGGTACTAAGGCACATAAAGACAATAAAGTTGTTAGTCTAAATATGCATATGAGAAATATTAGGAATTAACATAGTTAAAATGAAACTTACCGTAAAAGATATGCAGCAAGAAGCAGAGAAAGGGTAACATTTTGCAAATCATTTTGTAAATCAAGTTAATCTTTCCATTCAGTCGGTATGAAAAATAATAACGAATGTCTAAACGTTCTTATTTTATGTACAGGACACTGAATACATCAATTTACCGTCTTTATCAACTATACGGAACGGAAGAAAAACAATTCAAAAGTGAACTAACATGGGACAACTAAAGTCGTGTACACCCCTCATATGAGGCCGTATTTCAAAAGTTAAATTTAGCCCGTGTGAACGGTGGATGTAATACCTTTTTAGAAGGCAGGCCAAGATAAAAACTGAGAGGTCGAATGTTGCAACAACATGACACTAGCCGGAGATATGCTTATAAGAAACCCCTTTATTTATGTAGTGCATTTTATTGCTAAGACACGCGCGCGCACACACACACAGGTTTGTAATTATATCTTTGTGGAGACTCTCCATTCATTTCAATAGGGAAAACTCTAATCACAACATGACAACATTAACCCTTACCCAGCCTTAACCTTAACCATAAGCAACCAAACAAAATACGAGATTTCTGACATTTTTACTTTTTTGATTGCATTCACAGATCTTTGTGAGGACCCGAGAAATGGTCCACACAACGTCAAAAAACAGGATTTTATTACATTGTGGGGGACATTTGGTCCTCAGAAAGTAATATGAACCTAAACCACACACACACACAGCTATATAGGTATGCTCTTAAGCATAAATACACTAGGCTACGTCCTAAATGTATCCGTCAGATCATTGTACAGGAATCGTTTCCATAAAATAATGAAATACAGAAAATTACGTACCAAGTAAGGATTGACTCAAGTAAGGATTGTGGCGTCTCCTTTCTGGTTTTGAGGAGTTTTTATTGAACATGTGGCTCAATTCAACTAAAAAATGTTGGGTGAACACGTAGGACATTTAACCCTAGATATTACAAGTAAATGATAAATAAACTAAACTTTATTAACGACTGTGCTATTGTGCTGAAATGCAATATGTCTTGTATAGTGTTTAATGTTGCGTTGAATATAGCGTGTACGTGCACTCCCATGTTTTTGAACAGTCGGGTCGACCAGCAGGGTGGGTAGAGTGTGGGCGTGGTTTTAGTTATTGTATTTGTTTCTTTTAAGGATTAATCCACTTAATTAAAGTTGCCTTATGTTGTTCCTGCCACCCCGATGCCTAGGTCTGCCAAGCCTTATGCAGAATTTTCATCTGGCCAAAATCGCATCCTGCACTATTTAAGCAGCTCAGTTTTCAAGTAGTTTATGACCCAAAACACGTAACGACGGTGTCACTACAGAATCTAAGACAACGGTTGTATAATTTACTGTATTACTTGATAATATTGCTGGTTACATTATCACTTTGCACACAATCCCAGCTTGTGTGACCGCCTGCAATCAAACCGATGATAGTAATGGTAATTAGGAAAGCACCTACAGTAGTCCAAACCCCTGTTGAGACTGCAATGCAAGGTGCTATCCTATGCAATTCACTTAACAAAGACTGATCAGCCAGATTGCCACAAAGTAGGATAATCAAGGAACCATGCAAGTCGTTTATCACCATAATCTCGTTCCTGACCTTTCATCTTGTGGCTCCTGTTGGGCTGTGGTCAAACATGGTTTGTTATCCTAAACCCTGTAAAAAAAAAGCTGGTATCACACACACATTTGGAGAAGAAAGTTGAGAATGCTGTGCGTAACAACATCTACTGCACCAGAAAACATCACCTGGAAATAAACTCCTTCCTCCTAAAGAGAGCGCCTATGGTCTGGTTCATTGCTTAAGGCTGAAACAGTGGAGTACCGTGTATGCGAGTCGCGCATAATGGAATAAATAAGATGTCATAAGATTTCTTGTGCGAGCATGAAACGTATGTCTAGTTCCTATGAGGGGCTTTGCCAGTGTCACCACAAACAGTTAATCAGCCATTTTATGATCATTTATTCAAATACACGAGATATAGGCCTTAACTTTCTATAACTGGTAAGGTTGTAGGGTTAGCAGATGGTCTGAAGTCCTTCATTATTGAATGATGTAATACTTTAATAGTTTAACACGGTTGACTCTGATTGGAAGCTCATGCGCGACTCAGGTTGACATACAAACAAGATGAAAATCTGTATATTTCTTTTTCTCTAAAAAAAATCAAAAGTAAAAACAAAAAATACTTTTTCAAATATTCACCATTCATTCTTCGATTTCCGATTTCCAAAATTGTGCTCAAATCAAAAATGGAAAAAAACTGATAACAATTAAGCACCCACATTCCATTTAGATTCTTTTTCTGACTCTCAGAAGTGACAATTTATTGGTGAAAACCATTGTAGTTAGATCATGATCACGTTTTATTAGTTCGTTCCCACAATATATTGATTCAGGGTCCAAATGTGATATCCCCCCGCCATCTGTGCCCCTGCTTACCATATTACATGAATGCAAATCGGAAGTTCTTCGGTATGTACATTATAATGTACATCAGAACGTCTCAATACCAGAGCCGAGTTAAAGGGAATAGGAATTACATATTTTTCTTATGACAAGGTCCTCAACACACCCACGTGGAAAGATATTCTGGCTGTCAGAGCTTTGCTCTGCAGCAGGTGAGCCTATACCTATTTCACGCAGAAAGAACTCAGACTGTAGATCACAAGGAACTCCACTGAAGTGGTTAAGTTGCAATCAGGTGCTGAGTACAACCAGAGAAACTGACAGAACTAAGCCAGGTCAACAAACAGGATCCAAGACAAAATAAACTCTGAGACCCAGCTACAACCAAATCGCAGAAGCAAACAAAACCAGACAGAGAGATCAAAAGAGATTCAAAATCCCAGACTGACCAAGAGAACAGCCCATCAAGCAGTGTAAACCAAACCTCAAGAAAGAGAAACACATTGATTGTACATGTGGGTCGTTATACATCAGGATTATCTGGAAGTGGGTGTAACCATGGCAGATATACAACTGCAGGATTGCCAACTCTCATGTTTGCACAAGAAATCTTATGACATCTATATTATTCCATTATGAACCTAAAATTAACTACAACAAAGGCGTTCGGGTAGTTTGCAAACCATACAGATTAATTACAAGGTAACAAAACTGTTATAAACATGACATAAATGTGTGTGCAGACTTTTGGAATCGAAAATCTTATATATTGTAATTGGTTTTTGGATTACATGTGAAACAAATGAAGTGTTATGCAATGATTTCAAATAATTCTTCAGGGTGAATTAAAAAATAAAACAGAAAACCCTTAATGCTGTTATTGGGAAAACTGAAAGTTATTTCTTTTTCAAAAAGAGAAATCAAGCAGTGTATCAATCCAGATCCCAGTGCTGGTTAATTGGGGGAATTCCTCATGGACTGCCCAGGAAACACAGACTATTTATGCTGATGCTACAGCTCACTCAGTAGTTCTCATGTGTGTCATGTGCTTGATCTGGTCAACCCACCCCCACTGGCCTGGGGTGTGACATTCCTGCAGTGAAATTCAGCCCCACTCCAGGCCTGCCAGAGCACGTCCCAGGAAAACAGGGCACACACAACTGTAATGTGTAAAAATGCTTTTATAATGAAAGATTCCATGGAAAGAATTATCCAATTTTATAGTGATCCAACTCTGTAGTTGATGAACTGTTAGTTAAGGCTGAGCCCTGAATTAGAGATGGAAGGAAAACTATGAAACATGAACCTTAACATGCCACTCAGTAAATTAAAACAGTATATAATTAATATAATGCATATAAATGAATATAATTAAGACATAACTGGGAAAGGCTGATAGCCAAGTAACATATAGAATAGAATAGAATATCCTTTATTGTCATTACACAACATACAATGAAATTAAAATCGTGCTACTCTCAGTGCAAACTCAACATCCATAGTAACAACACACAATAAATTTAAAATGCCTTAAAATTAAATTAAATATAACAGCTTAATGCGGGCATGTGGGTACAAAAGATATGAATCTATTGATAGCAGCTTGAGGTCTGAAACATACAGTAAATATTGCACTTAAAGATATTACTATATAAACACTGCATTGTCATACACACAAATTAGAGTCATGGATGAGAGTGGGATACAGAGGTAAATTCAGACATAGCTCTTGGAAAGAAACTTTTTAAATCTAGTGGTTTGCATCTCAATCAACCTGTAAGGTCTGCCAGAGGATGACAGGCCAACAGGCAGTGATCTGGGTTTTAACAGTCTTTAATGATGTTGCTGGATTTTCTGATACAGTGAATGCTAAAAAAGACCTCCAGTGAGAACTGTGGACACTGGACAGCCTATAATGTTCTAGGCCATGCTGATAATGCTCTGAGTCATATTTTAAATACCATAAATACAAAGTAAATAAACTTTAAAGTTGGCTGCTATTCATGGCCTGTAGTTTGCGAATGAAGAATAAGGTTGTGAAAGTTTATACAGAACAGATTTTTTTATACTTTAAAATTTTGTGTATGTACAAAATATTCTAGTTGAATTTGTCATTGCAATACAGACCTACTTGTATCTTAAACAAACACAAAAATGAAAGTATCTAAGTGAATAGCTTCCCTGACTTCTCTGTTGTATATACATTCATAACAAGCTGTTATTTGACCATATTTTAGGACAAGCAAGGTGAAAAAGTGGGTTGCAATGGCATATTCTTTCTGAGAACATGTCTCAAAAACAGAGGTTCAAGTTACAATCAGGTATCCTAATGTAATTGATACCATTTAAGCACATATTGTGCCATTATTATTAATCCAATAACAATAATAATATGTATTGACATATTATTGTAATTTAGCCTAGAATTGTTACAATAGGGCATGATGAACAATGATCCACTTGCGGCTTACCAGAATGGGCAACTTTTTAATAAACTGAACTTGAAAGAACATGAACAAAAGGGACCACAAGGAGTTTAAACACGGGCAGAGGTGTGAACAAGAACTAAACTAATGAAGAAGAAACACAAGCTCAATTCAGGGAACACAGCGGGGACCAACTAACAGCAACCACATTGACCTTCAACACATACAATTACCAAGAGAAGAACATGGCAAGGGCTGGCACATATTAACAAAGATAACAAGGTCTCAGCAAGTGAAAGGTGTGAGCTATTACCAATTAACCAAACACTGGGAACTAGATGTTACAAGGAACAAGTGATGGTAATTAACAAGCACTCAGGACTCACACCAGAAGATACTAAGAACAAAGACTACAGGACATCACTACAAAACAAAACAGGAATAACTAGGAATAACTCAGTCCATTCCACCATGCAGTTGTCTAAGGAACAGGGGAAACTAATAGGGACTATGTGATGAACTAAACCTTGAAGAAGACAGGAAAAGGAATGGGATGGCCAGTGACACCTGCTGGCCAAAATGGGAAATGTTGGACAGGACAGGACAAGACAGGGACCAATCCTGACTAGAATTGTGGATGAGCTGGTCAAGAGTGAAGTAAATAGTTTACAAATTCATCAAATGTCAAGTCCTAACAAAATGTCAGAAAGGCTAGGAGCATGGCTCCCTTTCTTAATCTGAAGAGTGACTTCCAGCCCGCACCCTCTGAAGCCCATGTACCTGGATTAAACCATCAGGGGGTTCCTTGCCATGTGATGTATCGGTTTTGGGATAGGTTAGGTGTCTGTGACCATGTCTGTAAGCTTGTGGCTTCAGATGGCATAACTGGTGGAGCAAAGCCCTTAACCCCAGTCTAGATTCCATGGAAGTAGCACAAAGAGATGGTGACTTTAAATCTTAAACTGTTAGAAGATTGCTATGGTTTACTTTGGAAAATAAAACTGAGTTTAAATGAAACGGATACGTTTTGTGACAAATATGTATTGCCAATATTGTGACAAACTTACATGATGTGGTTGTTCATACACTTTTCCTCATTGGCCACATAAACCAGCATAATTGCAATTTTAGTAATTTTAGTATCATAGATTAAAAAAAAAGAATGAAGGAATTCATATTCTGCAGTATTGCAGAATAGTAAAAATCCTGCTGTTAAATAGGCTATGAACAATAATTAATTCAACAGAATAAATTAATTAGGATTAATTAGGACAGAATCAATGATGCTGGTTATTAGTTTCTGACATGTTCAAGCTAAAGCATTACATATATAGAATATTGTTGAGAAATACCTTTAATTGCAATTATTGATCTTGTAAATAAAGTAATCGATGGTTTTGAGACTCAATGGCTGTTAGTTTATGTCCAAGACATTTCTTGCTGCTTCTTTGCTGTTTATCCATAGCGAATTGCATTGTATTTTTGGTTATATCTGAGTAATGCTGGCTGTATGTCATATAACAGATGTTATACACCTATTTCTCAGTTAATATTCATATGTGTGTGACATGTGTTGTGTTGCCATTTCCAAAAAGGAATGACGAAACAATAAAAATTCCATCCATCCATCCATACTTTTTAGTAATTTATCATATTTATATACTTACCCTAAAATTTTTTCCTATTGGGTTTTTCCATGGATTGCTCGAGTAAAATAATCTATGTAATTGTACCCATATCATGATGTTTTTAATTGTCTACTCTTTAGGTAAAGAGCTGTATTATGCGTGTGTATTTGCTACTACGCCTTTTTGGGGAAAAATCTTGACTCTGATTGGTTTTGGAGCCTTTCCATCAAGAGTATCCGTTACTTTTTTGATCACAGTTTTTTCGAGGTGGGATGTACCAAAAGTTTTGAACAAAGGGGATTTATTTTAAAAATTATAATACCAGTGATAGAAATTTAAAAACAATGTACAGCATCCTGTTATGAAATATCTTTCATAAATTATTTTTTACTACCTACTATTTAATATTGGTTCTTGCGAATCAAATACCTAAAATGTAAATTATAAAAACACCACATCTACCTTCGTTTTAAGATCTTTTTTTGGCCGATGGCGTCGTGAACCGGTTTATAGAACTAATGTTTAAGCGGCTGGTAACTATATGTATCAGTGAAAGTAAATATTGGGATTCCAGCGAAATTAACAGAGTTGAGAAAGTTGTTTCAGGGTAGAAAAAATAAAGCGGAAAAATAAATTAACGAGAAAGAGTAGGAATTGGCTGCTGGACTATATGTATACATTTCCGCCCGCGATGTGTTTAGTTACGCGAAGTATTGGGTTTTTAGCTTGCTAGTTAAGTACAATAAAAGTGACCAGCTAGCCTTGGCATATGGTGAACGTCCTGTGCCTTTATGACTATGCCGATGTGCTCCATTGAAAAAAACGATTTCAGTTTCACGCCTCGTACAGTCGCCCGGCTTGTCCTGGAGGCCGAGCAGGATCACCGCAATGGGGGACATTCGTCTAACGGGAGGTAGGCAAATATATTCATGGGCTTTGTAAGTTATCCTTTAACCTTTTTACTCCGATAAGTGGTGCAGTGTTTCTAATGAAAACCGCGCGGTGGTTATACTGTATTCGTCTATGTTTTATTGAGCGCTTTGCTTTGTCAGGCGAACCCGTCGCTGTGTATCTAGAACTTAAGGATTTTTGTAGAAGCTATCTAAAAAAATATCGAAAACGAAACAGAAAATGACGTAGAGCCACACAAATTTGGAACATCCTGTATTAAATTAATTTTAAAGATACTAGCATATGTAGTCAGTCAGTTTTAAACGCACAGTGTTGTGCGCTTCACAATGATAGTAAAGCTAGCTGAGGCATCACCTTAAACATTACATCTAAACTTGTGCAGCTTAATTTATGTGAGCATGCACTGACTCTGTATGCTTGACGATGTTGCACCATGTACTTTGCCCTGAACCCAATTTTTAACCATACTTGTGAGAAATGTGTGCTGCTTCAAGAAACAACAGGGACTTGACCTGATTTGATTTTTACACAGGGTGGGCCAAAAGTACGCATACAGTTTTTATTTTGCGAAGTAAAGGTTCCATTTTGCAAAGTAAGGCTTTTGTTTTGCAAAGTCAATTTAAAAAAATGCCTGAATTGGCCCTGATCTCGGGATATCATAGATTATGTGGCTTTCACTGATTCGCAAAACATTTTACCTTTTTTTTTTTTTTCCAATTGCATAAGCAGCTATGGAGGATGGATGGGTGGATAATTTATAAATAATTTAATTATAAATATTATCATTTTGGCTAGCTGATAGACCAGTAAATTAAAGTAGAAGCAAGATGGAACCATGGTTCGTGTACTGTGGTGTGCATTTGTGTCATGCAAAGGACTAGTTCCCTTGCCTTGTGCATTATGCTGCCTCCATAAGTTCCTGCCAGTTCATTTATTAAATAAAGTTCAGACATTCTTGGAAGAGGACACCTTTGTATGAAAACTTACACAAGCAGTAATAGTCAGATTTATAAAACATTGTGTAAACCAAGAAAAACTTTGTACAGGTTATTAATGCTACTTATCGTAATGTGCGCACTTGAGAGCCCATATCCAACTTCACCCAGAAATGACCCTAAACTGGCAGTACAAATGAGCCATATGTATATAAAAAGAGGCATATGCTGTGCTTGTAACACCATGTCAGAGGCTGTGGAGCCACAAACGAGGGAAATTTTCAGAATGTGAAGGAATACCATTGCATTTTTGGTAGTATATTTGCTAGTGTCAAACAAGAAATTGTAAAATTGCAGCATGTGGCTGCCACTGTTAATGTGGTCAGCTCAACAAGCCAGAGTCAGTATGTTTACATGCATGCTAAGCAAATCTTATTATTAGTACGTCTTTTAAAGTACACACATACATGTTAGTTTGACTGAAATCAATCATACTAAATCGAATTCTCAAAGTCAATCTAAGTCACCCAGGTAATGCGAGTCGATTTGCTCCTGCACATATGCGTTCATTTGGACTCAAACTCGCCTAGGCACTTATTTTTAGTTTTAATTGTTATTCCTTTTCAAGATTATGTAGTATGTTTAAAATCAGTTTATGCTATATCTCCACGGCTTTTGCGTGAGTGCTGCATGCATTCTCCAAGACCATTGTTATTATTCTCATCCTTGCCGTTTCACCTTCAGTTTGGCATGAATATTACAGCACAGGGGGTTTGTCTCACTAAAACATTTTTACTCTGTCATAGATAAAATAAAAACTTAGCAAATTTCGCGGTTTTATTGATTATTCATTTTCAAGAATATGTAGTACTGTATATTTTTAAAAATCAGTAGCTCGATTAAACGGCGTAGTTGAGCTATAACCGTAGCTTGACTTAGACGTGCGTGTAAATCGACTGACTAAAAGATTTTTTTTTTTTTTTAAAGGCCGGATTTAAAATTTGTTGAACCCGTGTTCCTCTTCTCTATGTAGTTGGTTTAACTGGGGTTAGTCAGCTCTCAGGTGGGTAACTGCTGTCTCCTGTGAGGGTTCATATATTATCTTAGCATTAGGATTGAGGTTCAAGTTATAACATGCTTGTTTGTTGGGGAAGGACATGCTACCAGTAATATGTGATTGTATCTCACTGCTACAAGACAGAAATTTAGATAATTTACATATCCAATCTGTTTTCAGAAGAAAATTTTACATATCATGATAGGGCTGCACGATTAACCTTTATCGCATCGATATTGAGGTTTTAACTCCCGCAATAACCTAACCTCAGGAGTCTGAGGTTTTTT
>JAODKF010000140.1:3401-13803 GCA_026779585.1 Mormyrus proboscirostris | reverse complement strand
ACAAGCCGGCGACTTAGACCAGTTTTACTGTAGTTTATTTAACCCTCTGTGTCGTAAAAGTAACAACATATTTTATTCATAATTTTAGGTTTTAAGCACTTAAAAGTATCGAACGCAAAAATCGAAAATCGCATCGCAATCGCAATATTTGTCTGAAAAACCGCAATTAGGTTTTTTCTCAAAATCGTGCAGCCCTACATAAGTGAATGTCTATCACTTGTGTAGACTGTGTGTGCTTTGTGTATGGGTGTCATATAACTATAAAAGAGATGGAAATGCAGTGAGGAAAAATATGTAAGGCTAAGCAAGCATACTGTGATTGTAGAGGAGCTTGAATATGTTGTCTTTCGAGATGTATACCAACACATGACATCACTTACTAGTCTGGGCTTGTGCTTGCACTTATGTCACTGTTAGGTAATCTAAGGGTTTGCTTTGTAATTCAGGTCTCCTGTTATGAGGAAGGCCTCACGTGAAAAGCTTTGTCTGATGTCTAATGTTTATCATAATTATATTTATTGATCTGCAACAGACTGGCATCTTGTGAAGTGTGTGCTTGTGGCTTGTTTATGCATTGCCTGTGATCCTCACCAAGACAAGCTCTTGGAAGATGAATGGATAAAAAAAAAGGAAAATGAATTGATATTTATTAATGCAGTTGCTAGCAGACCACTGATCACACCCTCAGTGCACTTGTACATATATGTTAACATGTTTGGAGAGAAAAATATAAACATTTATTTAAATAAAGAAATTAAGTCATTTGAAAAATTCTTCAGAATGTTGAAGATCTGTAACATACATTCTGAGGCAAGTTCGTACATGACGTTTCAGCTGCCTGACAGTCTAAGACAAGTTTGTGTATATATGTTCCATTCAGTTTTGCTGTTTGTGCCATGACTTACTTATTTATTTTTGTATTAAGTATAATAATTACCCCTGGGTATCAGCATACCTTGGAAGTAGTAGAATGTCTTGATGTTTTTAGGATAAGTATTAATGGTCTGATTTACATTGTATTTGTTTGCATTGAGTTCTTCCTCTCTATCTGGAAAGATTAATGGCTTTCAGAATAACCTGAATGTGTAATACTGTCTTGCATGTTTTTTTGGAGTTCAGTTGAACCTTGAATAATTCTTTTTCAAATAAATTGATTAATTTGTTGTAAAATAATGTTGATTTAAGAGTGTTTCATGGACCTGTAGTTGTGGGGGCTGTATATCTGATTAGGACAAATGAAAAACAAAAACATCACTGCATTAGTAATTGTGTTGCTTTTTATCTCCATTAAGGTTTATCTCATTAGTGGATTATAAAGTTTTTCATTAATTCTAAATAAATAACAGAACAATTTTACGAATAAATACGGCTACGTAAAATTCTCTCCGATATACAACCATAGAAAACTATCTGTATAAACGGTAATATTCATATTAATCTCACTCCTCAGTATTTCCTTATTCCACCCTTTTCTCCACCGGCAACTGTGTCAAAGCTAACGATTTATCGGTTTTGTCACTGCATCGTAAAACGACAACAAAAGAGACTAAGTGAAGAGTTTGTGCCATCACAGCCGGAATGCCCGAGGATCCCTTTAGCTGAGAGCACGAGAAGCGGAATGATGTAGAGCTCAAGTATCTCTCGGCAGAGAAATGCTTATTTATCGGCGTAACGGAGCGTGAGAGCAGACGCTGCCTCCTGCGGGCTCTGAGCCGTGCAGCCGCTATACTGCCATATGCATACTATTGTCATCGTGCACGTCAGCTGTGCATTCTGGAGCATTTAATGACATGTTCGAGTAAGTACCTAGAAGTGTTCATAATGATCTGAATAAGGATCTGTGTGTACGTTTCACTTGAACCTTCAGATGAAGCCTTTCACATGCCGTCTTATTGTAATGACAGCTTTCTGTTTCAATTAACGACTGCGGCTATACGTGTAATAAATGTGAAAGGAACGTAGTTATTTTGTGTTTATTCGACGCGAGTTGAATCAAAATATATTGGGAATTAGTGTAAATGAAATTTTTGTTTCGCAAAGCGAATTCGCGTCTTTGATACACAGCGACAGTTTTGATGTTCCACGCAGAATGACGGTGAATTTCAATCTGTAAACGACATTTCTTTACGCCGCTCACAAAACGGCGTCAATGGTTTAGTATTTTAATAAGCTTTCGGGATGGCATTTTGCAATTTACTAATAACGCTAGTTATTACTGCTCTGGTATGGTTTTAATTTAAAACAAAATGATGGCCTGCTACTGCTGCTGCCTCCTTTTGCCATCGTATGAGTAAGGGGCATTGTGCTGATGAGCTGCTGCACCTTGGAAAGCCCAGTATTCCACTGCCCTGGTTTGTCACCAGGACAATGTGAATACGGCTGTCAGGTTTTGAGCCCATTTTGGCAAAACTGGATTGAGGAACCATGAACGGTGCTGTAAAAACAGGGCAGGAGGAAATATAGAAATTGAGGAGGACTAAAAATACAGGAATAAAGCCAAAATTCTTGACAATGTCTGACTAACTTTCATGGATAAATCAATGATAGAATTAGGGACTAAACACTTAGGTGCTGTACAGGGTGTGTCCCCATTTTATAATCAGTTTCACTTACTACTTAGTCTGTGACTGTTGCCTTTACAGGTAGAAACTACTTTTCATTCAGCTAATATGCTGAAGAAAAAAAAATACAGCTAATCAAATTCATCCTTGAATTTTAATTGACAGTTGAGTATGAGTTGATGCTCTTGGTTTTCTTAGGCTTTCATGCTTGACGCCTGCAGCTTTAATTTAGTGGTAACTTAATGTGGCTGAGAAATTTGATTCTTTTTAATAAGCGAATAAAGAAATGAAGTAATATGAAAAAACAAGTTTAAAAAGTATCTGAAAGATAATAGTTTTCAATATGTTCTATTTTTCTTAATTTTACGTCTAAATATTTTTGTTTCCATGTGTCGTTTCTGATGACCTTCAGCTGTTGTAGGTTTCTGCCGCTACTAAAATTGGTATGCATCATCTACAGAGGGTTGGGTCCAAATGTTGTTAAACTGCTATGCTAAGGCAAATACTATGGCCGCTGTCATCCAATACATTTGATGACAAAGCCACCAAACAGGAAGTGAGGTCATTACTCAGCAATGCTTTGGTATATTAAAACTAAATTTAGGTAATGAACACACCTAAATTTGAGGTTGGCCAACAAAAATGGTGTCATTCCACAATTAGCGGTGGCTGCAATAAGCAAAAATGTCTTTTGGCTCATCACTGTTTGGTTTGCCTTACAAAACTAAAATGTGTCTTCTAAAGCTGTGGGGCGTCCCCAGGTTGATCCATGGGAATTTTTATGTCCATCTAACTAAATTAGCACCAATAAATAAATAAATAAATAAATAAGCACCAAATGTTGTCATGTCACCACTGGGTGGCACTGCAATGAGCAAAAGCATGTTTTTTCTACATTTTGATGCTTTGGCCTAAGAAAAGTGGTTGTTATGACTGGGGATTGTCATAATTTGTTTCTGCCAGTCCCATCATGCCCCTGTTTTACAGCAATTGTCTCAGGCCTTTTTATATGCTCCTAATGCCTCCTAAGTCCAGTCCTGGAGAGCTACTATCCAGTAGGTTTTCTATCCTACCTGGCGCTTGATGAGCGATACCTGTTCTCAGGTTAAATACCAGGAGCAGGTGCAGCTCATCAGAAGCCAGGTAGGATAGAAAACCTACTGGATAGTAGCTCTCAAGGAACGGGGTTGGAGACCTCTGTCCGAATGATTCCCAACCTAGTGTCTCAATTACTCACAGCTGCCTCCTATTTATAACTCATTTATCTGTATCGATATATGCCTGCCCGTGCCGTTACCCCATAGATAATCTCCCATTTCTCTTATTGGTTTATTTAATTCCTGAAGACAACCCCCTAATAATAAAATATCTTCTCACAACTCTCCTTGTCACTCTTTCTCTTTCTGATGACTTTTAAGGCTATACATGGTCTTGCTCCCCAGTATATTGCAGAGCTTCTCCTCCCTTATTCACCTGCGTGTTCCCTCGGGTCTGCAGCTGCTGGTCTCCTAGTGGTGTCTTGCCTTTGCACGTCTTCTATGGATGACAGGACCTTCAGTGCTTTAGCTCCGAAACTCGCTCCTACAAAGCCTCCGGAACCTGACCTCCATCTCCCCCCTTAGGCGGAATTTAAAAATGTCTTTTTACTGGGTGATTCACTTGCCATATTTGTTCCTGATCTGTTGGTGTTGCAGTTTTTTGTTGAATGTTTCATTCAGTGTGTCAGTGTGTTATATAAGATCTATGTTCATATTAGGGCTGCACAATTAATCATAAAAAAACTTCAATCGCGATTCACACTTCTATACAAACTCGTTTCTAAATTACATTGGTTCTTCAGCATTTTATTATATCAGCTGGATCAAAACAAGCACTCCTACTTTTCCCCAGAGAGTCTCAAGCATCCCATGATTCTGCATTCTCTTTAAAGGGCGCTTTTCCACCACACCAGGTACCTTACTTTTGGTACTTTGAGAAAGTACCAAAAGTACAGTATTTCAAGTTGGTTTTCCACTGGAGTAAAAACTAGTACGGGCTCTGAATGACATCAACAATGAGAGATGTGGTATTTTGTACTGAATTTAAAATATGGCTGTAGTATATTATTGGGCTGGATGATGTGTGATATTAATGGTATTACATTTTGTGTACATGCAATTCATGCATCGCTAGTCGGCTAGATTAAGGTCAGGCTTTTACTTACCTTCAGTTCGGTACAGATATTACAGTGCAGGATGTTTAGGTTTCGCAAAAACATTTTTACTCTGTCACAGGAAAAAAAACTTAGTTTAACAATTTTAATTATGATTCCTTTTCAAGATTATCTAGTATGTTTTAACAAGTTTAAACTTTACCCCCACTGCTTTTGCCTCACTAAATGTACTAAATTTTGCACGAGTGCTGCATTCATTCTCCAAGACCTTTGTGATCATTTTCATCCTTGCTGTTTAAATCACTCCTAGAGGGATTCATGAGATTTGTCGAGCTCATTTTTTTCAAATACCCCAAATATCCCAATATTGATTACGACAGAATCACATTGCAATATTTGAAAAATACCCAATACCGTCAAAGTATTTTGTATAATAGACTATATTTCTTTTGGTTCTTCCAACCAGATTGCAGTTAAAGCTTTGGTCACTTCATTTGTTCATGAATCTATTATGATTAATTTTATTATTGTTACCCCACTGGCACTTTAGGTACCGGAAATTTTGATATGGCTGTTTTGGTTACCTTAAATGAGTCGCCATTTTATGTTTCCTTTCTGTTGTCAGTAGTTGATATGCTGGTCCTGGGTCAATCATATGTTTGGCAAGTCATGTTTTGTTGTGTCTTCTTTTGCAGTTTCAATGCAATAAACGTTTACATTTGAGAAAAAAATCTGTTGGAGAGAACCGTTATCTCAATTCTTAGCAAAGAAATTGTGATTCACATTTTTTTCAGAATCGTGCAAGCCTAGTTTATATGTTCCTATGTTCTTGTATTTCCTGTTTCTGAATTTATGTCCATTGTATTTATGACGTGATAGGGTGCTTGGCCCCATTTTTGGTATGGTTGGTTTCAATAAGTGAACCTTAAACATGTGCTTGTCTGGGATTTATAGTCATTGGGAAGACAACTTTTTTCATTCTAAAACAATTTTTATTGAACTGATTTAACTTTGTTAATGACCTTGACGCACATTTCCAGCATGCTCAAGATGCAAAAACAGAGGAAGAGTACTAGAGCTGACGTTGGGCCGAAGCTAATTGCTTCTCTGTTTGTGTTATTCCTTGTTAACATTTGCTCTCCTCTTTGCTTGTCTCTTCTACTGCAGCACTGCCAGTAACTCCCCACGCAGCACGCCGGGCAGCTCACCTTCCATGCGTCGCAGGATGCTGCTGGGTCGGGCTGCCGAGGGCGACTGGAGCCAGGAGCGCAGTGCTGGCGGTTCTGACAGCCCCCTGACCCCGACTCCCTCTTCTTCATGCTCCTCCTCCTATGCCCTTGCCCCTCGACACTTCACACGTAATGCCAAGGTGGGGCTTCTTGCTAGCCAGGAGGGTTATGGCGCCTTGTTCGTGCTGATGCCTTGAGCACGGTTTGTCATTAAAATCTTTTTGCTCTGTGGGAATGCAGAAGGACCAGCACCACGAGAGAGATTTATGCTGATACTGACATACCAATGAATGTAAGCAGCTAGCAGACTGATAGACAAGACTTGTATATGAAATTAATGGCCAGTTGCCATCATCTGTATTAAATTAAAGCTTCTGTCTACATTTAGGTACTGCCAGACTGCTGCTGCTTTTGCTGTTTGTTATTTATGTATTTAGTACTTTATGCCCTTTTCTAAATCACTAAATGCGTTTTTTCTTTTTCAGAAAATACAGAGCTGGTATAATGTAAGTATGTAGCATTAGATGTATGAATACTAATAACACCTCAGTATTATAACTAGCATTGTGTAGTTGATTGATTCAATTTACACTCGGTGACAAAAAAAGTTAAGCTCCCAGAAGTAATGGTCCGATTTGGATGTAATTTGGTTCACATGCAGACCAGCGATGGGCATGTAAATGACTCCATTTGCAAGGCCATGCCATCCGGCCCCATCTCTTCATGATTGGCTTCACCCAGACTATGGGTTCACTGCCCCACGTGCTGTAACCAGGAGGCATGGACTGATGACAAGTGGCGCCGTGCTGTGTTCAGCGATGAATCTCGGTTTTGCATTACCACAGATACTTTGATCCAAAGCAATGTACAATTGAGAAACTGGGGTCAGTCTCTAGAGCAGCTGAGGATAAGGGCTTTATTCAGGGCCCAATTTTGACATTACTTTAGCTATAATGCGATTGGAACCTACAGCCTTGTGATCTCAGGCAGAGACCCGCAGGGCTGCACATTGTCCCGAGAATATGAGATGTTTATAATATAATTAATTGCTTTTGTCTCCCTAGTTGCTGCTTTTATGTTAAACTTTTCCCATTCTGTTCTTTGTTGAATGTGTTTTACTTTTTCAACCTACCTGCTGCCATTGTGCCACTTATATCCACACACTATCCTTCTCATAGGTACTCAGTCCTACCTACAAACAACGTAATGAAGACTTCCGTAAACTCTTCAAGAAGCTGCCTGACACTGAGAGACTCATAGTGGGTTAGTTTTCAAAGGGCTAGTGATGAGCAAGTCTAGATATCTAAAATCTAATGTGGTCTTTAAAAAAAAAAAAAAAAAAAAAAAAAAATTAAACATTACTATTTTTCTGTTCTTTTTAGAAAGATATTGTAAGTAATATACCGGGAGCTTAGTTGCAAAAACTAATGAGTCCTGCCATTTTGCCTCAGATTACTCCTGTGCTCTCCAGAAGGACATCTTGCTGCAGGGACGTCTGTATTTGTCGGAAAACTGGCTTTGCTTCTATAGCAATATCTTTCGCTGGGAGACCACTGTGAGTCACATTATCATTCATTATTATTACATAATATTACCAATACTATTATTAACAAATAGTGATAGTCTTTAATGATACCAGTAATGTTATTTCAAATAAATTCAAGTCAAACTGAATGAAAGGAACACTTGGAGGCCCTTAGTCCTGTAAATTTGTCTTCTCAATAGGAGTGAGTGTAGGAATCCTATTGTGCATTATTATCACTGCAGCTTTTGATATTGTGCTTAGAGCCTACTGTGATGGAAAGTTTGTTAGGGTAGGTGAAACGATTTGAAAGATGTTGGAAGAACTGGATATTGTCTGGTTCCCACAGTCAGTCAGTACTCACTACACTAGCACTCGCAATCTCTGTATTTTATCTATAAATTTGTACTTTATTGTGCATCTCATAGTACAAGATTTCAGTGGAAATAAATAAAAACATCTACCTGCTACCTGAAAACATTTATAAATATACTAAAAATGTCATAAGTGGTGCGAAGGTGGTATTAAAACAATCTCTAAAAATAGTCAACACAAACCCACTACCAGTACAGAATGCTTGCATTATTGGTAAGAGGCGACTCCTTATTGACCAGTTTACTTAACAACATAGTTGTAGGAATGAAATTCAGTTAAGTGAGGAGTGTCTGTATTTCACATAGTTTTAAAAAAAGAAAAATGAAGTACTACACAAATAATTAATATTAAGGGGGGATATTTGTGTTTGAGACAATAGCCTAAAGAACAGCATCAATTTGGTTTTCTCTCTGAGGAGACTAAATGTTACGGACAAACTTTTCAGCACAACACAACTCGACACATGAAAATCATCAAAACAAGCTTGATTGCACAGCATCGACTTGGCCATTTGAATATCCTAATATAAAGTTTGTTTCAAGTCTGAGTTGAAGGAAGCAAGCTTTGAGTTTAGGCTCAAGGGAAATTCCATAAATGTTCGTAGGTTCTCTAGCCTAACAGGTACTGTATCAACACCACAGGTATCAACACGGAATCATAATGTAAATCATAAAGTAAATTGCACAGTTGATGTTTTATATAGCCTTTATTAACCGTACATGCATCTAAGTAGTTGCAATAATAGTGTGATGCATCACTGTTAACTCTTAACTTTAGTGTTTCCTTAGCATCTGAGTGCTGATTCATATGGCCATGGTCAGCTATTACAGGGCATTTTTTTGCTCCTTCCAGATTACTATCTTACTGAAAGATGTTGTAAACCTCACCAAGGAGAAGACGGCAAAGCTCATCCCCAATGCCATCCAGATCAGCACAGACCATGACAAGGTGAATGAGGGCCAGAAAGGCAGATTCTACTCATTTAAACCTCATAAATCTGTCTAGTAGCATGCACCCTCTGCATGATTTACGTCCATCACAAGGCACATATTCATATACAAAGTTGTACACTACGGGCAATTTAGAGTTACCAGTTGAAACCAGTGAAAACATAGGGAAACATGGAAACTTCACTCAGAACTAGATGTTGGATTAAAACCATCATTCCTGGAAGTGTGAGCCTACAGTGCAACCTGCTCAGTCACTATACTGCACTACTTCTGCACTTAATGTTCATCTCAGTCATTTCCAAATCAGGCATTTGTAATAGATGAACATGGATTATGTCGATATAAACACAGCACAAAAAGAGCTGATCATTTTTCTTTCCTGTATTCCTCCCTCTCTGTCCCCTTTGTGCGGCAGCACTTCTTTACCTCATTTGGGGCACGAGATCGCAGCTACATGATGATCTTCAGGCTGTGGCAGAACGCCCTGTTGAACAAGGTGCTGGTCCTTTTACTCTCGAGTTGTGTAAGCCACAGTGGCACAGTGAACAAGTAGGTCCCGCCTGGCTGCTGTTCATGCTCGCTTCAGGAAGGTTATTCTTTAATGCTTACCTCTCCTGCCTCCCCCCTGCAGCCTCTCTCCCCAAAAGAGCTGTGGCACATTGTGCATCAGTGCTACGGCACCGAGCTGGGCTTGACTAGTGAGGACGATGACTATGTCTCGCCCACCAATGATCACATTAATGGTCTACTGTGAGTTCTCCTCATCTGCATGATTATTACTATGTTGATGCTTCTTGATTTATGTTATGATATATATTACGTTTTCAATGGAATTTTCTGTATTTTTACAACTGGGTGCTTTCTCCAGGCCAGGGGATGAGCCTGCGTCCATGTCAGATCTTCTAGATCTGGATTCTGTGCCTGTGGCTGTGATGGGATGCTCTCCGCCATCTGTTGCTGTTCCTGTCTCCTCCCCTCCATCTGGTCTACCCATAGAGGTGCCTCCATCCAAGTCTAGTATGGAGCTCAGTCCTCCAAGTGACCAAAGCTCAGTCTCCTCTCCAGCCAATCCTGTTCAGCCTGAGCGGACATCAGCAGTAAGTCTCCCTGCACCAGGCCTTGGGGGTATAAGGCACTGGGATTGCTTTATAGTGTATATATGTGCTAATCTACGGCACTGGTTTATTGTACTCCCCAGACAGGGTATACATAGGTTTTTGTGACTGGCTCGCCACTGCTGCAGATGCTTTGCTTGTTAAGGTGACAACTTTAGAACCATTTGATTTGATCCTTTCGCAAACTTTGCGGAGGCATTATATGGGCAACGGACTGGAAATATTACAATTTGAGACAGATCTCCCCAAAATTAAAGCAATGCTGCTTAATGGCAGCAAAGGAAAAGGTAAACGCAGATGACATTTGACTTTGTGATTGTGAAGTCTAACTTGTATAACTGGTAAAGTTATGGAGGCTATAATCAAAGAGAAAATGGTAGATTACCTGGACTCAACATTTTGAGGGATAGCCAGCATGGATTTTGGGAGAGGTAGATCCTGTTTGACAAATCTGTTGGAGTTTTTTGAGGAAGCTACTCAGGAAGTTGATGATAAGAA
>JAODKF010000139.1:817678-828335 GCA_026779585.1 Mormyrus proboscirostris | reverse complement strand
CCATTTATCCATGCTGCATGCTCCCAGCCATTTATCCATGCTGCATGCCCCCAGCCATTTATCCATGCTGCATGCTCTCAGCCATTTATCCATGCTGCATGCCCCCAGCCATTTATCCATGCTGCATGCCCCCAGCCATTTATCTATGTTGCATACCAATTGAGTACTATGTGACTGTGACTCTTAATACTCAACTGGCTGATGGAAACAAAATCTTGGTCTGGATTTGTGCTCTGGATTCCACTACCCAGTCCGAATGGGCTTTTTTGGGGCGCTGGCCAGCATCCCCTATCCTTTGGGGACTTGACACGGGCTTGGCTCAAATTTAGGGGGTTTTGTGGGTGGGCCAAAATCACAGCCCCCACCCGCAAAGCTCATCCTGAGTGTTTGTCTGACGGGAAGCTCACTCAGAGGGCAGCGTTGGTGGTGTGAGGGCACACAGCCTCTGTTTACACAAATTTGCCTTATCAAAAACCTACAGCAGCTCGGCTTTGATCTGAGCCAGGCCTTTTAGCCTGAGATTGCATCTTTCACATTTACTACTTTGGGTAATAAAACTAATACTTTCTGAGGCCATTTGCACCTACATCCAGTAGTTTTCCAAAGCTATTGGCGGTCATGGCGATATTCGAGTGGACTAGTGGAAAACAAGAAAATCAGCAGGATCCATTTCATTCTCTAACAAATTGCCTTTTGGAAAGAATTGTTCTTTAGGCTGACATGGCACATCTGATGTTTGCGTATGAGACGTTTTTGGCAGCTAAAAGCAAAATTAAAATGTTGAGGAAGGTAGGCCAACTACCGACGCGATCAAGAGTTTGTTTTCGACGGGAAGGAGGGGAACGTCCAAGATGGCTTCCCGATTAGATAAACAGGTACTGAATCTGGGCTTTCTTTGTTAATCATGTGTGACGTGAACTTTGCAGAATTCCCTTCTTGTGTAAACACTTTATTCCTGAACCCACTTGCCATTCACGGAGCCCAGATCCTGCGAGTTTGAGCCAATCCCTAAATGTGACTGGATGACAAATTCTAGAACAGTTTTTCCTTGGCATTTTTCCCTCAGGTGACTCATAGTTTCTTTGACCTTAATATCTCTACCTCTATCAGCTTGTCCACCTGGTTTGGTCCTCTAAGTGCCTGTCCCTCAGAGCTGGGGTGTGTCATTGCGCCCCGGGCAGTGCTTGTGCCGGATGGTGGCACCGCAAGAAGCCCCTTGTCACAGAGACTGTGCCGTTTGCACGGGGCTGAACCCGCCACAGTGAGGTGAGCCTGGGAAAGTGGTTAATCATTCTCAGCTGACAAAACGAGACCCAAGCATTCATCACGGGCCCAGGAATCTCCACCCCGTGGATTTTAATCATTTGAATTTATAAACAAGCTTAACATGCATGGTAATTGACGGTTCTCTGCCCATCAACATCGATTTAAGCCTCTCCCTTGCTTTGATTAATGATCAACATCCAGCACACGCCGGTCCCTGCTTCACGTGTCTGTATCTAATAAACTCATCTGATTGTGATCTCCTGGGCATTACTGTTTACACATCGCCATTTTGTTTGTGAGCTCTCAGAGATCTGCTTATTGTCCTTCTGCTTGCTGGGCTGCATATTGTTTCGGGGATTTTCCATTAATGCTTAGCCTGCGGTCATGTGTCAGGGCCTTTGATGATGGCTCCGTGGCGGTCCTTTCTTACTGTCCTCACCTCTGCCATCCCGGGTCAGTCTCGCCCTCGGCCGAGCCTCTGCAGCGTCTTTGATTGTTCTCCAGGAAGAAAGCCCGCATTCCGTGCACGTCGCTGGCATGATTGCTGCCGGCTGAGTGAGCCAAGGCGCCTCCATGCCGTCTCCAGTCTCCATCCTGAAGTATTTTCATTCTAGAATGTTCCCATACTGAAGCGTTCTCATGTCAGATGCTTCTCATGCTAATCTGCATTTTTTTTTTTGGGTCGTGTAGAACATATGAGTGGAGCGGAAGGACATTCCTTTGATCGGTCTCAGTCTTGCTCATAGAAATTAAAGGCTGCTAGCCTAGCACATCTCAGGGTAACTTCGGGTAAAACAAAGGCATGGGTTTTTGCAACCAACTTAGTTCTGCTGGTCAGCTAATCATCCAGCCTGGAGTACCTGGCTCACATGTTTTAGTTGTGCAACTTCTTAACCACTGAGCAGCAATGATAAGCAGGTCAGTAAGGTACATTTTGGTGCTTCACAGATAGAATTTTTACACTGAGATGCTTTTCAACAAGCTAAAGATACGAGTCACAGAAATCAATAATCGTGTGGATTAAATTCATACCGGATCCTATAGCAGGCTTTCTAACATCACAATGTTTTTCATGCTACCAATGTGTCATTCAATACTGCAGGGAACTGCAGTTATGACCATATAAGTTTCAGGATGAAAAAACAAGCTATTTAGCAGAGATGGGGCCCTCGTGGATTTACTCTCTTGTATTTAGCACTTCACTATAAATCATTTTTCCCCATGGAGGATGATAGTTTAGTCAGTGCTCTCATAAGTTACATTTCAAAGATTATAGTCCCCTTTTTTGCCAAGCGTAACATCACCTTATTTACATTGCCTTGTTTTTTCATCACAGTTTCGCTGGTCCCGCTAGGAATAGTTACATTTCACGATGGCATTTTTGAACGGCGTGCTATAATTGGCGCGATTTCCTCCCTCGGTCGCCCGCGTTCTCTAGAGACGTCTCAGACTCGTAACCTTCCTCTGGTGTCCTCTTCTCTCCCTCTGCTTGATTATGCAGACGTCGACGATGCTAAAACAAGCCTCTTTGTTTTCTTAGCTGCTGTTGAAATCAATCAAACAGAAAAAAATCTATGTGCAATTTAGCTGTTCAAAGTTAAAGACCCTGAAAATGATGTTGTTAGTGTGAGGTTAAGGGACAGCCAGGGAAATGACTCTGTTAATGAACTGATCGCCCTTCAAAACAGCAAACTGACACCACAGTGGCGTTTAAAAAAACGCAAATTTGGTGGCGCATCAAACACGTAGGCACTTTTTTCATAGCTAAGCTGAAGTGTTCCAAACCTTTTGGGGACAATGGGGGCTTTCCATACCCCTCCCCATCCATGCAGCGCCATGTCACACCCCCCAGGTTGATGGCTGATTACATATAGTGCCCCAGCTTGGGCCTTGAGTGCCAAGGTGAATATTTATCAAGCCATTGCATGAGTAGGAGCTAGCGGTCAAGGACACAGACATCAAATCACAGGTGGGGCCCTGCTCTTGTACCCTTGAACATGTACTTAAGTTGTCTTGTTATATCCATACATATAAATGGGTACAGCTGTGCTTTGGATAAGCCATTAGTTGTTAATAATAAAAACACTCTAATAAGTAGTTTTGCAGGGAAACACCCAATTCCTTCAGGCCACGGCTGTTAGCCTTTCCGGCCTTACAGTAAAGTGCCTTTGCCATTAAACCGCTGATGGTGCGTCAACACCATGCTTATAGGAATGACTGCAGCACGGGGTCATTTGTAGGTGACTGACCAGGGCCCTCAGTAGGTTCCTAAGGGCCCCTGTGGCCCCCTGTCGCAATTGTTCTGCCAGATATACTCTTGGCAGGGGTCTCCAGTGAAAGGGAGGTGTGCCCCAACCTGGCACCATGAAGTGTGAGAACATGGCATCGTACCTGGCTATTGGGGGCGAAGCATTGCTTTGCACTCCTGCGCTTCTGTCTCGCACTGCGCTAATGAAACGTGGAAGCCGGCTGGCAGGATCCTGCCCTGGGCACAGATGAAACACAAACAGAGATTGGTGTCTCGCACTCGGTGATTTGGCCTCGCGTGTGAAGTTAGGCGGGGAGGGGGGCAAACAGTAACAATGTCCAGGAAGCGTGTATCTCTTCCGAGACCCAACACCAGTCTAGCAGGGCGTCCCAGGGAGACCCGGACGAGTGATGTCATGCACTTTCTCTTTGGTCAAATCTCTCGTCACTGGACTTTTATGGATTCACAGTCACCCGTAAATGCGATAATGTCAAGGCTGTACGGCGGACGTCGGGGGAATTCACAGCCCTGAACTAGCACACGCGACACTCGCCGTTTGTATCGTGCTGCTAGACAATAGATCGTGCTTAGATCTGCTTTTCTTACATCTACGATGGTTTTGAAGCTGAAAGCAGGATTTTCCCATCTTGGCCCGTTTCTCTCTCCAGTGAGTGACATGGGCTGGATCCTTGGAGCATTCTCCACACGAGCCGCCGCCACTGTTATTACAGTCACCGCTACATGTTGGGGAAGGAAGCTGAGCAGGAGAGACAGGGATGATCTCACCACATGGCGTGGCCACGGCGTACAGGCCAGCCGAGGAACGCATGGCATTTATGGCTCTCTGCAATCGCTTTGAAAGCACGCCATATAGAGCTTCAGTGCAGCCGGGCCGGCAGCTGGGGCTGGGCTTTCGTCTCACTTAATGAAGCATTATTTGCACAGAGCAGCAGTAAAACCATAGGTAATAAACAGGGTGGCCGGAAGAATAAACAGGGAACCTAGATTTACACATGCTGCTTGTGCAGTGTGGAGCACAGACTCCACGTGCACAGAGACAAGGCGTACACAGAGATGGGGCGTGTACAGGGACATGGCGTGTACAGAAACAGGGCGTGTGCAGGGACAGGGCATGTGCAGGGACAGGGCGTGTACAGGGACAGGGCGTGTACAGGGACAGGGCATGTGCATGGACAGGGCGTGTACAGAAACAGGGCGTGCGCAGGGACAGGGCATGTGTAGGGACAGGGCGTGTACAGGGACAGAGTGTGCACAGGAACAGGGCATGTGCAGGGACAGGGCGTGTACAGGGACATGGCGTGTACAGAAACAGGGCGTGTGCAGGGACATGGCGTGTACAGAAACAGGGCGTGTGCAGGGACAGGGCATGTGCAGGGACAGGGCGTGTGCAGGGACAGAGTGTGCACAGGAACAGGGCGTGCGCAGGGACAGGGCGTGTACAGGGACAGGGTGTGCACAGGGACAGAGTGTGCATAGGGACAGGGCGTGCACAGGGACAGGGCGTGTACAGGGACAGGGTGTGCACAGGGACAGAGTGCACAGGGACAGGGCGTGTACAGGGACAGGGCGTGCGCAGGGACAGGGCGTGTGCAGCTCCCTTTGCACTCTTTGCATGCCAGGTCTCTGCTTTCCTCACACACTTTTGTAGTCCAATGTTTAGTGTTAAACATAATTAATCTCATTTTGCATCAGGTGATGAGATCAATGGTGCTGTGATGCTGTAGTATTTTTTCCCGTTTTTCTGATTACACTAAACTCTTGTTTATTAGAAAAATATTTTGTATATAATTAAATCACGTGTTTTTATGAAGGCAATCACATTTGCTGTGTGATTTCACCGCGTAGCTATGGCGTTCCATCAGTAACACTTAAATATTTGCAACTGTGTTTGTAAACAGCCATAAAATCCCTTTTTGGCCATGCAATGGAGTTAGAGGTACTGGAATGATGCCCAGGTAGCAAAACCGATTTGGGCCACGGCTCAGTGCCGGCCTCCACGAGGCCCAATCAGCTCATGGCACCGACATGTCAAGAATGAGCCGCCTGCATCCCTAGAGTATCTGCAGATCCAACCTGCAAACCTTCAGGAGAAAAGGTGGAGAAAATGTAGGAATGGAAATCTGGCTTACGGACAAGACATCTTTGTGGATGCAAAGTGAGAAATGTGCAGAGTGGATTTTTAAATCATTTTAAAATTGATTGTGCTCCCTCATGGTTTCGTTCACTACAACACAATCAAACGCAGCTTGTCAGACAACCAGTGTCTGCCCCTGTGGATCGTATCACAGTCAATGAAAGCACCTCTTGTAGACCAGCTGCGTAAATGAGTTACGAAATATCAAAGGTCTGGAAGTGTTAACACAGCACGCCGCCGTGGGTGAGGGCTCCGCGCTCAGCTAATAAAAAGCGTAACGTCATGTTATCCCGCACTTTGCTTTTACACTGTGCTAACAGGACCACATGCGCCGATCACACAGGTGGCAGCCTTGACATTGCGGGCCCAGGAAGGACCACGCTGTCACAAGGTGGCCCATTTCTTTTCATGGCATCAACATTCATCAAACTTTCATCAGGGCGACTTAGGTGACTTGGGTTCCTTGCACTGATTGGTTCCATGTTTCATTCCCTACAATGTGCAAAAATTATTTTTTTGCTCTGTCCCTAGTAACCCTGACTAAAGCAGTGATGTGGTGGAGTGGTGCTTGATGTGGTTGGGACCCTTGAAAGCAGCCCTAATTCCTGAATATGATCCTAATTCTTACTGAACAAAGACCCCTTTCGCCACCCAACCTGGCTGTGTTCGCCTTCCTGACCACAGACAGTCTTGCACATCTATTTTATTTGGCACTTGTTTAGTCGTTCTCTGGGTCGATTCTTGGCTTGATAGCTTACCAGGTGTGTGTTTTCACTTCTTGTGGATGGATGCTGGCCATTTCCTTTTACCTCCACAAAGTATGTTTGCTGAATGAACCCTTCATCCCAACATTGCTATCAAGGAAGTTAAGAGAAACAGTTTGGGTGACATATCATTTGGATTTCAGTCTGAGATCGGTGAATCGATGGGATTATTGATGCATCTTGGGGAAGGCAGCTGTAAACTTATGGAGCTGCTGCCTTGAGGTGTTTGGAGTCTTCTCCAAGGTTCTGCGGAGATCTCGCTGAGTGTGCCGCTCCATTTCCAAAGACAATTTATCATGAGAAAAAAAATCAGAGAAATGTGAATCAAAGTGGTTATTTATTTTTGCGTGTCAGTCACCATGTTTTTGTTTTGGTGAAATAGAACGGAGAAGCCAGGGTCACGCCTTCCTTCCTATCGACAAAATTCACTGATTTTAGAAGCTGTACTAATGTCTCAATTAGTATGACTAAATAAATGCAGCTGTGACAGACTTTTTTGCTATCCTAGGCAGATCTGACTATAAAACATGTTGCAATTGAGAAATATATGCCTTTTATTGTGAAATAATGAGCATATTTGTTTTAATATGGAAATCAAACCCTTGACACAAGTAGCTGGGGAGTGCAGCATCTCTGTGTGATTCTGAAGCTGTGAGGGTACAACGGCACAAACCACAGGAACAACCACTTTTTCTGATGGACATGTCATGATTCACTGCCCTGTCACTCCAGAATTTTTTTTAAGTACAAACTTGTGTCGTTGGCTTTGACTCTGCAAATACGAGGCGTTAGAAATGCTTCAAAAACTCACACATACAGTTAATCACCGTTGGTATGCTAGTAATTTATTAGGGAGAGGAATAATAGATTTATACCCTTGAATAGCAGCCGTACGGAATGCATTGGAGCTCTGACTAACAGACTCCAACCATGTGTTTGGCAAAACAAACTGAAGACGAGAGGAGATATTATTTCAGACTTAAAGTATTTTTTTAACTGAAAAAGGGTCAGAAGAGATAATTGATGTTTTTTTTCCAGAACAATTTGAAGATAATTATCTGAGCAAATACCTTTCAGCAAAGATGTAAACATTTATCTGCTAGGCGAGGAATTAGTGTGTCCTGCTGAAGCCAAATTATTCAGATATAATTTCCTGTTACGCCAGAAAGACCTTAGAGGGAAGTAACACCATTAGCACTATTTGTATTTATATGCTGTATAAACACACATGACGTCTGCTGTAGCTGTATGCCTGAGCGCTTGAAGGGTGCAGTAAATGCATTTGTTTCATGGACCTGTGGGATCAAGCAGCACACAGAGGACCTTTTTAAAAAAGCTGCGCTAGTTTCCATAGGACTCTGTACTGATCACAAGCATGCTGTCTATAAGTACAGGCAGAAGGCCTGAGGTCTGTGTCAGCTGTCTCAGGTCGGGGTCACAGGTCACAGGTGCAAGCAGGTGTAAATGTAAATACAGAACGAACACTCTGTCATTGTACCGCTCAATAATGCCCCATCCCTTCTCTCCACCCCCCCCCTCACAAAAATGTTCAGGCCACACCCCCATCACCTGTGCCAGGTTTGAAGTAGGTTTCAGCATTGCCATTTTCCCTCACACACACACACACACACACACACACACACATAAACAAACAGACACAGGTGTGTAATTGTATTTTTGTGGGGACTCTCCATGAATTTGTATTGAGAAAACTCTAATCCCCACCCCTCCCCAGCCCTAACCTTACCCATAAGTAACCAAACAAATTAGACTTTGGCATATTGAGTTTTTTGATTGCAGTCACAGATCTTTGTGGGAACCTGAAATATGGTCCCTGCAACTTCAAAATAACTGATTTTTATCACATCGTGGGGGATATTTGGTCCTCACAATGTGACATAAACGTAATACACAAACTCTCTCTGTCTCTTACACAAACACACACATACACACACACACACTGTCCAGAGATGGAGAGGGAACAGTCTACTGTATCACTCGCTGAGCCAAACCAGCCCTCCATCCTGTACTGACTATAAAGTGTCTCATTGACCAAGTTGGTCGATGGTGATTTAAGAGCTTAAATTCCTCTTTGCTGTAACAGAACTTAGCAACGTATAATCAAACAGCGCAAAGGGCCTGGCCAAGCCTTACACTGTCCGTCATGTGAGACACTGAGCTCACTCCTCTTAAGAGAGTTACACTTTTGGATGAAAAAACCGAAGCAATGAATAGAGTTGTTTTTAACCTTTGACTGGTGTCCATCTTGGAGCAGAGGTTGGTTTACATTTCACTTGTGCAGTAAGTCAAAGACTGCTCATCTCATTTTTACTGTGGTGAATGCGTCTGCCTGTACGAGAGCAGATTTTAAAAATGTCACTGTTACCATGTTACCGCGCTCTGTTGTTTAACAAAATATTTTTGTAGAAGTATATCCTCAATCAAAGTGACGTTTCACCATTTATAGCCTCCATCTTTATGGTCGGCAGGCTGCAGCATTAAACTGCTCTTTTCATTGTTATACTTTATGTCTGAGAATTATTTACCAGGCAGAAGTCTGTGCTCTGCTCGGAGGGGACCCTGCAACTTAACTGGCCCGTTTCAGTTTGATTACCCAGACTGCAGTCCAGACCTTCTTGTGATATAAAATGACTTTAAAAGAGAGTTGTAATTTTAAATAAATAGTTCAAACATTCCTGGTCATTTTGAGATGGATTTTAATGAGACGTCTGTGGTTGTGAAGCTTCAGACTTTTTATTTGTTGTTTGTTTTCCAAACAAAACTTACAGCTAATGTTTCCGTTGGTCCTGTTTTTTTTCTTTAATCTTCGGAGGGTGTTAAATTTCTGAAATATGTACAATGAGCCGTGAAACAGACCAGTTGCCGGACAGATACCGCTGGTTGCATCCTTGTTAAGCGGTGCCTTTTTTGTGTATACCTTTTGCCAGAGGATGCACACAGATAGCTGCGTGATGCACACATCAGCCATGATCCTGTGGTATGGGCGGGGGGGGGGGGCAGTTTGGCCGAGAATCAAGTCCCAGCAGAGTCCCCAGTACTCTGGCGTAATGTGAGGTCGACGTTTGAATGCTGTTGTTATCGGACAGCTTTAAAAAAACAGAATTCTCATTCAGCATCACCATATTTTTAGATGCGTGTTTCAATAATGGCCAAAGTAAATCGCTGAAAGCCCAAACAAATGATTGCTGGTTTTTGCAGAGTCCGTGGGGACACCCAGCTGTTTGTTACTCCTAGACGCAGCTCTGTCAGATCAGAAAGGCTTCACACGTCAGCGCTCTGCA
Source organism: Mormyrus proboscirostris (assembly GCA_026779585.1). Taxonomy (NCBI): domain Eukaryota; kingdom Metazoa; phylum Chordata; class Actinopteri; order Osteoglossiformes; family Mormyridae; genus Mormyrus; species Mormyrus proboscirostris. The sequence goes on along the minus strand of JAODKF010000139.1, from coordinate 818,600 downwards.
GGCAGATAACAGAAATACTTTCATCCCAGATTTACTACTCAGCACTACGCTGTAACATGACAGTCTATTCTGTGTATCTTCATATTTACATTTCTTATGTAAACATGCATACACAAATACTACATGACATAAGATAAAAGGAACGAATGTTGCACTGAATGACAGAAATCCGTTAACGTCCCCGATGCTCACTTGTTGCTTCACAGTTGCTAATATAAAGTTTCTCAAAATAAATTGAAACAGACGTGGTCATGTGTTTCAAGTTTTCACCTTTGATCATAAGGCTGAGGGAGGGTCTCCATCCTTTCTCCACGTAAGGAGCCTCGAACCTGTCCTAAAGGTGGCCTCAAGGTGGGCTCAAGGTGGGCCAACACCCCCCTGGAGATGCAGAGCTGCCATGCCAGCCGCTGCCGGCTTAGGGGGGGCTGAAAGGCTCAGTGTCAGTGGAGGGCCCCCCTGCATCTGATTGGTCACAATTTTGCCGGAAGAGGAATCTTCATAAATATTTGAACATAGCCGTTACACAAAACCAGCTTTAGCGTCAGCGTTGTGGTTTCCATAGATACGCGTCAGTTAAAAGTCTAACTCACGACGCTACTGCGATGTTTCTTGGAAGGGGAATGTAAAAGGGCATGTAGGGAAACCCTAGAAAGTAAAGCTTTGACGGAGGTCTAAAATAATTAGGCGACATTCATTTTAGAAGCGGGTTCCCATAAACTTGCTTCTCTTCTCCATTCCAGGGTCAGGAGTTGTGTGAGGACGTTACCTTTACAGCCGGAGTCCTGCACATTTTTGGGTTTCCCCTCATTTAACACACCTGCTTCAACTCATTGTGCTAATTACCACACAGCTCTTGAGCTGAATCATTTGTGGTGGAACAGTGAAAGAACTAAGCTACACAGGGCTCCCCCCCACGGGGGGG
>JAODKF010000139.1:788107-802109 GCA_026779585.1 Mormyrus proboscirostris | reverse complement strand
CCCCCCGGGTGGTTTCGCAATGGGGCCAGAATGAAGGCCAGGGAGACGAGCTGGGGGCGAACGGAGCGTGAGAGGGTCTCCAGCAGAACATGTGCTTCTCGTTACCAGGCACCGACCCATTTTGGTGGGTGGGGGTAAGAAAAGGGGGCACATGATGGCCCGTCCGGATTCTCAGATCCTGTCACTCACTCCTTCATCCACAGCCGGTTCCACATGACCCAACCTATGGATAGATGACCTCACTTCTGCTCTCTTGGGCAACCCATCTTCACACCAGGTCTCATGGACCCTTCTGCTCTGGTGGGAGGCCCCTCAGATGCAACGCATGAGTGTGGAGCATCCCACGTGGACTGTCTATGACCTGCCCGGCCCCCCACCCCCGCACCCCGCGCCCCCTGCAGGGAGTCACAATCCAGCACTCTGGAAAAAGGCAGACATGGAAACCCTGTGCTTTGAATGGGATTCATGCTGAGAGTTGCATTGCCCCTCAGGGACCGTGTTCATGAATGTGAACATGAGGCTGACAGCTTGAGGGCACTCACACCCTTGGTGCTCTGTGGCTGAACAGATGATCCCAGATGATAGTGGAAAGGTGTGGGGGGGTGAATCTAACTCCTGACTGGCCCTGAGGAAGAGACACAAACTTTGTGCACTGGGGGCCGCTTACAAAAGCCATCGATGAGTCACGTCGGGAGAAAGCAGAGGTCAGTGGGCCCAGGGGAGAGTGAGAGAGCGAGGCGTACAGGTCCCCTTCCACAGAGTGCGTCCGGACACACGGCCTTAGATGAGCAGGATAGGAACCAGCTGAAATGAGACAACGAGGCAAGGAGCTTGGCTCTGTGCCCACATCAGCCTCAAGCACGATGCCAAGATTGTGGGTGAAAAATCCTTTATCCGGCAATCTGTGCTCTTCCTGCCATGGGTGGGCCATGAGCACAGCCACAGTGACGGCTTATAGCTCCTCAATGGCACTGTGCTAGCATGCTACAGAATATCCCTGAGTTGTACCCCACCATCGGACTCTGGAGCTTGTGGTCGTTTTGCCATGGATGCTGTCAGACAGCTGGCCGGCAGCCCTGGAATCCTCCTCTCTCTTAAATTAAATCCGTCACCAGCCTCAGCACATCCAACAGGAAAATGGGGAAAAGTAATGATCCAAGCCTCATGCCTGGTTCCTCTGTAGCGCTTAAGATTTCAGGTCTGATTGGCTGAACCTTGTCACAGGCTTGGGGGGGCAGGGACAGAGAGTCTGCCTGATTAATGCCTTTAGTAATCCTTCAGGCTGGAGAGCAGCATCTGAGCGCGTGGGTGCCTGATTAAACGTGGCTGCGCTCCGGGGCTCAGGGAGATCATGGAGACCAGGCCTCAGTTTACTCAGCATGGCGGAGAGCTGCCCACAGAGTGTTTGGCAAGTGTGTGGTGGGTCACCTCAAATGAACGCTTCATTCACGCGGCTCGTATTGAATGGCCACGCCTGTCTTCCTGGCGGAGGAACGCGGGTGTTCAGTGCGAGGTTTCAGTGCAATGCAACATGCAGTCAGCACGGAGTCCACAGAACCTTCTGACTCTGCTGTTCTCTTTGTTGCGCGTTCCGCGTGAGTTTGAGTCGCCCTCTGTGACCTGTAATTCGCTGTGAGGTTCCTCAAGTCATTAATCAACCATCATCGCTTGTTTAATGCTGAATCCCACTTTTCTGCATCAAGAAATCTGAGAAAAAACTGCCAGAGCGGTTTTAATTTCACTAAAAAAAATTTAAAAGCTGGTATATATTATAGGGAAAAGGCTGCTTTCCCAGGCTTCCAGTCTGTCTGTCTCTTTGTACTGTGTACTGTTATGCCTCTTGGCCATGTTATTCTACATCACTCACTGCCTTTGTCTCAAATTTGTCAGGCTTCCAGTGCACTCCGACCAGCCAATCAGGCCGCTTCGTTTAAGACCTCATCATCTTCACTACGCCCCGTGTCCATGAATATATTGGTCCGTTGGCTGTAGCAGCAGACCATATAAGTCCACTGTTAAAGCTGTCGCAGCCAATCAGATGGTTGACTGGCAAAACCTTGGCATCCCTGATGCTGAGAAACTGAAGAGTCTGCATCTTATGTTTCACATTTCACGTCAATTTATATGATAGGCAAGCTATTTTGATATAATGGTCACTGCAATCACCAAGATATGTTCCAAAGACCAGCAACGGCTTCCATACTCTGGATCATAAGCTGCTCTTGGATTTGGATGGGCTGCAAGGTGTGATAATTCTCCTTCATTCCACAGGGCTGAACAAGCTATCTGCAATGCCCTGCCTTGCTTGGCCCACCTCCCACAGTGTTTTATGAGGCTCTTGTCTGTTGCTTCCACATACTTGTACTCCATCATGGCACACAGTCCATCAGGGTCTCTGGTGTTTGGTGGACAGATGCTGTCCTGATGGTTTACCAGACTTGGTGAACCAGTGCCGCACTGGAACATCTCTTATATCACAGTCTTTTTAGGTCAAAATCCCTTTAGATATAAATCTCATGCCAATTTATCTGCACAAGACACTGGGCCAGTATGAGACAAGACGTGCCAAAAGTGAGACTCATTACATTTAGAAAGCAGAAAGTGACATACATTAGAGAAGCCGTACTTGCAGGGTGAGCAGCATGTCAAACCCGTGATTTAGAGCCATAATATAATTACATTTTGCCCCTTGCATTGCTGCCCATAAACCAGTGCTGATCCCTGTGAGCTTTTTATCTTATACCAGGCAGTTTCAGATTCTCAGTTCCAGACTCCATGTACTGATCGGACATCCAGGCTAATCCTTCAGAAAAGCAGAGTGTGTTCCTTTGTGCATCTCCCAGTGCCATGTGAGGTTCCAGCTCTTGAGAACCAATGCTGCAGCACTGAACAGAAAAAACACTCACATATTCGCCTAACATCGGCTTGGTACTTTTCCAGGAAGCCAAATTGGTTTAAATTCTCAGCTGCGGTAGAAGGCCCCTTCCAGAAGAATCCTTGGCAGAGACTTGTGAGGATAGGGGTCTGCAGCTACGTATGATGTTACTTCACCTCCCCTACTCCGCACCCCCAGAAAAGTTGTACCTCCTGATCTCCTCGATTAAAGCAGGAGGCCACAACATTAGAACACATTCTTTCCCATTTGGAAGTGTCTGTAAAAGCTAAGACCTGCTCTGGCTTCACCCCATGTCCCCTGAAGGGTTCGAAATCCGCCGGTGGTTCAGTGCCAAGGAGTTGCTTGCAGTTGAGATATAAGCCTCCCACAGCATTTCCTGGGGGCTCCATTTTGTGTTTATGCCACAGCAAAACATCTCAAGCTACTGGCATGGTGAAAGTGTGAATCGGAGATCAAGGCCCATGTTCTTTTAGTATTGGAGATGATTATGTACTGTAACTCCCTTCATCATCTTCATCCTCCTCATTCTTCCATGTTCTAGGTTATGGAAGTTTAGGAGCTGCTGGCCTTGGACCTGGGGGCCTGGGCGCTGGGTATAAGCCAGGAGGTAAGCAACTGGGCAGCAACAGAAACCCAGACAAGCCACCTCTCTAAGCTCAGACTGAATCCTTTGCCATTTCCCCCCCCCCAGGTGGCTACGGTGGATATGGGGGAGGATACTTCCCCGGAGCTGGGGTGGCAGGACTGAAACCTGCCAAAACAGGTAGGGCAAGGATGGTGAATGGTGGTGCTGGTCTTTATAGGGGTGGACACCAGGGTAGGGAGGTACAGCAAGGGACAGGTGGTACTTTTTTCACATTTTGTGTACTTTGTGTCCTTAACTACAAATGCCCCTGTCATTGAGATGACAACAGGAACTGTACTATAACTGTTGCTGTACAACTGGAAAAGGAAGCTTCTTTCAAATGAGGAAACAGCGTGGATGTCAGTCAGGTCCAAAATGAGTTACCCCCGTACTAAAGGGCGGTGGTTTATAATCTTCCAGGTCCGGGTGGAAAGGCAGCTAAGCCTCCAAAAGGTAGGTCATGGCTTCCAGGGTCTTGCTGAGAAGCTAATGGAAGAGGCCCTAATGTTGCCTAGGCTATGTACCCTCCTATCAAGGAGGCTGCTGACCTGTGCTTTTGCAGGCCTCATCCCTGGCCTTCAAACTTAGCTTCGATTAGCTTTGATTCACCTTGGTGTTTTACCTCTCAGCTAAGACAGCTGGACTCTTTCAAGCATTTTTCAACCAAGCCAAGTCTTGATGTGACTAATATTTTCTGAATGTGTCTTCCAACCGAGTCGGCATGCATGGCCTATGTTTGAGAAAATCAGGCCAAATTCTCGCTCTTCTCCCCTGAATGATGAAGCCTTGGCTGATTTGTGTGGTTTTGGATCATTCTTTTGGTTTTCCAGTTCCTCACATGTTCTACAGCCCAGCAAACCAGCTAACTTAAATCCTTTCTGAATATTTAGTGGATGGCATTTCAATAAGACGTAAGGAAAGGCTGGTGCTTGAATGCATATCTTGTATATTTACATCATTTGCTGGATTATTATTATCATTAAGATGAAGTCTTCACTGGAAATCATGGCACAACTGAAAAGCAGGAAGATAAAATTACATTTATGAATAAATTACCTTCTTTTACCATGCCAGCCATCTCATAGCCTGTTACTTATCACATTCTGAATTTCACTACAAACTCCAAAAGACATTGTGGCACATCTTGTGTTCGGTTAGGGCCCGGAGCAGGGGGAACCGCGATTGGAGGGCCAGGATTACCAGGATTACCAGGAGGACCTGCTCTTCCTGCTGGCGGTAAGGATCATGCAAGATTCAGGGTTATTGATCCAGCAAGCTGGCCCCGAGAGCTGTGATACCTTGAAGTTTTTCTTAACTCTTGTGTTCAGAGTTGGGTAAGTGACGGCTTACATGTTACTCTGACCCTATATCCCCTCTCATTGGCTTCCTGCTAGGACCTGTCATACCTCAAACTGGTCTTCCAGGAGTCGGTCCAGGAGGGAAGGCTGCAAAGCCACCAGGAAAAGTTCCAGGTGAGTAGCAGCGTCACAGAACTCTTAGGCGGCTCTGCAGTGGTGTGTGTGTGCTCGCTGGGTAATACAGACTGCTTGAGCGAGAGCTGATTTGCTTTGACTGTACAGGTGGTATACAGGTATAGACATGGCGGTAGCTGTAGATGCTTCTGTCTACCTTTTCCTGTTTTTTGCATTTAGGTGTGGGAGTCCCTGGGCTTTACCAAGGTGGTATTGTACCTGGACAAGGTGGGTCATTTTTGCTGAATAATAAATGCATTTCAGGATATTTTGACATGATTAGCCATACTAACATACTAACAATGTGACAGTGATGACGGTGCGTCTTGTGTTTCGTAGGATTTGGCGGGCGGGGGGTCCTTCCTGGTGTGGCTACAGGGGACGGACTGAAACCCAAATCACGTAAGCGGACTGAGCTGACCTGCCCCAGGCACACAAAACCGTATATGCTGTTTTCTACTGCAGTTCACTGGCAAATGTTCACTGGCAAATGAAAAAGCCACTGCACACAGTTGTACATTGTGGAGGGTGGATTGACTGGACATCCCCGCTGTGTGTTTCTGTTTGGCGTAATTCACTTGAAACCGGCATTATGAACCAGACAAATTTAATCAACGCAGTCATCGCTGAATCTCTTACAAACATGAAAATCAATTTTAAATAAAGAAGAAAATATCAACAAAGCACAGTTGGGCTTTGCACCAGCCTTTAGTCGATGGATGGCCCCTGAATGAGTTTCAGTGCCTTCTGACAAAAGTTTACCCTTGTGAGGAAAGGAAATGTAGAAAAGAAAACTCATTGTGTTGACTCTGCTAAACTTTTTATGGCTTTACTCCCCTTCAGTTCCTGGGACAGGGCTGCAGGGACCAGCGGGCTATGGACTTAATGGTAAATACTTCGACTTGCAGGAAGCGTCGTAGGTCATAGACAGGCAGCCTTGAGCACTTATCAGAGACAGTGTGGATGTGTGTTTCTCCGCAGGAGGTCGTGGATATGGAGGCCCACGGCAGCCGGGAGTCTTCTATGGATACCCCATCAAATCACCCAAAGCCCAAGGTACTGTATCTGGCAGGAAATTATGCAAATGCGTTAAGTCTGGCGGACAACTGATTAATTGCTGTATATCGTAAAACAGAATATAGAGCGTGGGTCGAAACAGCATCAGTAGGAGCAAAGAAATGGAAAATGAGTGTTTTTGTGGGTTTATGGTGACAGTGTCAAATGTCATTCAGTGGTAGAATTTACTTCGTTCGTGGGTTTCTACTCTGGATGTGTTATTACAAATAAAATTGGTCGGCTTTTTATCATCTAGAAGGCTGTGTTTGGGTACTAACCCTGACTAATGTCAACATGTGATCAAAGTCTTTAATTCCTTGCCCCTATTCAGACAGTCTGAGGCCTTTTATGGATGATGGAATGAGGGGTATTTTGGCCTTTTATGGATGATGGAATGAGGGGTATTTTGGGCACCACCCTGAGGATATGTGTGCTGGGTTTATGGTGCTGAAACGATGGTGGCTTTTTTTTTTGAAGCCTCAGTAAAATGTTTTTTTTTGATACATGTGAAACTGACTGTCAATCTTACAAGTGATGGGCCTCAACACCAGAATGCTACCAGAGACCGGACACCACCCAGAGTCACACAAATGTTAGTCTACGGCTGTGTTGGTGTTAATCACTCTTGCAGTCGTGTCCCTCGTCCCCATAGACTAACACTCCACCAGTTGATGGACGCACACAGGACACTTTGGTAGTGACTTACCCTATTGACAGAGTATAATGATCAATAAATTATCTCTTATTTGCTAGGATGAACTCTCTCTGTAATGGTTATTGTTGATCTTGTAAAGATAATTAACAACGTCTGGCTAGAATGAGCTCTCTCTTCCAGGATTATCACAGATTAATCGGGATATAGATTCCTTACTGGGAAGAGCTCCCTCTTCTGGTATTATCACTGTTTGTCTGGAACGAATTATCCCTCAAGCATTTATTGAGGCCTTGTAGATGATTTCAGTTGAATGCCTTGGCCAAGCAGATGCATCTCGTAGGGACAAGTTGTTAAAGGGGGTCATTTGAATGGATACCTGACTCCATATAGGCCTCCAATCAAGACCAATGTATGAAGAATGCATATCTGACTAGACTGACAAATCACACTGATTGTTTTATCAGAAGTTTCCAACACTACTCTGTAATGTCTCAGTGAAATTATCTGCTGAGTGATTAGGTTTAAATATGCAAAATTATCCAAGTATCTATTACACAGAAAATTAACTTGACTAATTTAAAGTTCTTTAATGTGACACCAACAGCTGGTTGCTGTAGACTCTTGAATAATTTGAGGCAAATTCCAGTTTGTGGCGATTTACAGCTGCAACAACCCTAACTATGCAGTAGAATTTCAAGGCTTATGTTAAGCACAGGATTTAAGCTCGCTTGGACTTGATGAGAGACACGGTACTTGGGCCGCTATAGTGATAGTTACCCTGGAGTTCAGTGACCGGATCACTCCGGACTGTGCCATTCTGTGAAACCACAGCTGCTGGACTGGAAACAGATTAACCCCTTCTAGGTTTTCTGACATGCCCTAGAAGCCCGCTGAGTGATTTCTCCACACACCTCAAGGGCCATGTAAAATTATTAACCTTCCAGATCACCAAGAATGTGCATTGGTTACACGTGTCAAAATAAAGACGGACTCAAGCACTCAGCTATAGAGACACGTTATTGGTGGAGAGTGAATCAGAGGAAGCAACTTGCTGTGCAGAGAATCGCTGCTGCTTGTTGTGACACAATGTACAAGGTCACATTAACAGGAAGCTGTATGTACATAGATTTGCAGACTGACGACGTTCTGGATTGTTCCTCACAGGTGGTTTAGGAGCACAGTTTGGCGGGGGCAAGTTCCCCTACGGTATGTAGCCTTCGTTGTCTCCAGTGCCGAAAAGCTTTTAGATATACGGCATCTGCATATGGATGGAGCTAACCACAGTCATTCCGACAATGTGTGTATATCATAGGTTATGGGGGCTTCGGAGGTGCGGCAGGAGCCAAACCTGGGTATCCCACTGGAACTGGTAATGTATGCTGGCGAGAGAACATTTGCAGTGTTGTGCAGCAATAGAATTTCCATTAGCACTGATGATCCAGTGACCTGTCTCTCATTAAGAAAACCTATTGCAGTTCTCTTCAGCTATGATATGTTAAAGGTAGTGGTGTTACCATTCTCTGTCTCTCCAGGTATGGGAGCTCAAGCGGGGGCTGCAGCTCAGGCCAAAGCTGCTAAATATGGTAATGATTCATCCAACGATGAGTGTAATATGATGGGAAAACAGTAACTTGACTTCTGTTTGAAAAAGACATTCTGCAGGCTAGTCAATAATTAGATAATTGAATTGAATAAACCATCTTTCACCAGCTCTAGTAGCTAATTATGAAACGCTGGCTGATTACTGTATATCAGGGGTGCCCAACTCCAGTCCTGGGGGGCTGGAGTCCTGTATAGCTTATTTCTTTCCCTGTTCCACCACAAATGATTCCGCTCAAGAGCTGTGTGGTAATGAGCACAAGGAGTTGAATCAGGTGTGTTAAATGAGGGGAATCCCAAAAACGTGCAGGGCTCCAGCCCCCCAGGACTGGAGTTGGGCACCCCTGGTGTATATAATCATCTTTCATTGTCTTCCTGCTGATGGATATCCTCAGACTCTTATTGGTTTATTGCTCCCTGAATTGACTCTTTGATGTTTTCCCAGGTGCTGCCGCTGGCATAGCCGGGGCAGGAGGCTTGGCTGGGGCAGGAGGGCTGGCCGGGGCAGGTGGGCTGGCCGGGGCAGGAGGGCTGGCCGGGGCAGGATTTGTCCCCGGAGGTGAGCTGTGGGGGCAGATTACTGAGTATAATACTGCCAATTTACAGAGCAATTAAGACCAGAATAACCCAACATACTAATTAATGTAATGCAAGCCTTCATCCATATTGGTGTCAAGTTAATTATCATGTCTCTTTCCTCCTTCTTCTGTTACAGGGCAAGTGGCTGGCGCCAAGCCTCCAAAATATGGTAATAACACGTAACTGACAGCTTTGTCCCTAAACACAGCACTGACCACAGAGTTTTTTCATTTTATTTTTTGAGTATTTAAAGATGCTATAGAATGCATTGATTAATTTTTTTATTTTAATTAATTTTTTCCCAAATCGTTCTCTGGTGTCTACATAAAAGGTATTTGAACTTGGTTTGAAAAGTGTCCAGAAGTGGTTTTATAGGCCCATTTTCAACCCTATAATTTGGCCCAAGAATGAAAAGGCTGTTTTACCTTATTTGGTGTGCTCATTAATATTTTCATAAGTTCTGCTCTGATTGGCTGGGTTACGAAGAAGCACTGCGTTGGCTCACACTGAACCAACATAGTTCACTACAGATGAGGTGAAACATGAAGTGTTTAGGCATCCAGCCATATATGTTTGAGCCTGTATCAGAGAAATAATCAGATGATGAGGAACAGCTAGTTGCTCGCAGATTGCAAATGAATGATCCTGAGCGGTAAGTTTTGTAATTGAATGTTTCCTTGAACAATTTGGCATCAGTAACTTTAATAGTCCCATTTGAGCCTAGGCATAACGTCAGCATAGTCAGAATTTTGTTTTCAGCATTGTAGCAAGAGCATTAAAATTATTTTTCATCTTACGCAACAGATGATTTTACAATGACCAAGAACTCCATACAGAAACTGAGCAGCTTGTAAATGTGTTTGTAATGAATCTGGAGTTTCTGCTTTCAGTTTTGTTTATTGTAATATCGATTAGACATTTGTTTCGTTAAGAAGATGTAGGGCTTCAGGACGCACAGAAGGCTCATGTCACTGTCAGTATCATAGGCTTTGTGATGTTGTTTACGACTCCCTTGCTAAACTGGGGCAAGTTTTCCCAAGAATAGCTGTTAGCAACATAATTAGCAACGTACATCGTCAGATTCATGCAACTGAACGGTTCCAGCTATGTAAGCTGCTAAGGGGAGCCTTTGGGATACAGACCCATGACCTACCGGTTAAAGATGAGCATCAGCCCTGCCTGTTGACAGCTGGGTTCCTTGGGAAGGGTATGAAAAGTGTCAGCATCTCCATCACAGCCTTGAATGGCACATTCATGCATACAGCCATTCTCCCTTTCATCCGCCGCTTCATCCTTCGCAGTACCTGCGCAGCTGTTGCAGTCTGAATGCGCGTGTCTATTGAGCTTCTAAAGCGGGCTGGCGTATGTTATGTTTGGGGGCGTGGTTAAGACTGTCACGTAGCAGTCTGGGAATTTCGAAACGGCCTTCTTTTATATATTCTGGAATTATACTTGAAAGATGGAACAACAGTGTTTGAGATTCATGGGACATTATTTCCATGTCCTGGACTCTCCCTTTTCAGCTATGCCAAAGGTAAAATCAGATTTTCATTCCATGGCACCCTTAACTCAGAAAAAATCAAATGCATGTCCCACTGTGGCATTTGCCCCTCCATACAGGCGTGCCAGGGGGGATCGGTGGGTTGCCGAGCGCAGGAGTTGCAGGCCTGGGGGTTGTCCCTGGGGTATTCCCGGGAACTGGAATCGGCACTGCAGGTACAACGAAGATAGGGCCTGGCATGAGGGGTATTTTGGTCTGACAGCTTGCTTTTCTTTGGGGTGGGCCACAGTTTCCTGATCTCTACTTTTTCCTGTCATAACACTGTATCTGAAGTACAGATCAGCAGACGTCAGAGATAACAGAAATTCTTTGCAGCAAGTCATGTTAACCACCAGTGCTATAGAGGTGCTTTCTTTCATTATTCTAATGTCTTCCTGACCAGGGTTTGGAGCTGGAGTTAAGCCTCCTAAATATGGTGAGAACCTGTGACCACCACTCATTTCTCTATTCATGTGTGAATGACCAGTGGTCTTTTAAGTTTGACTGAAAGTGTGTGTTGCTTCGATATATTTGTGCTAATCTCTATAGGAGTACCAGGAGGAATACCAGGAGGAGTACCAGGGGGAGTCCCAGGAGTAGTACCAGGGGGAGTCCCAGGGGGATTGCCAGGGGGAATCCCAGGAGGAGTCCCAGGAGTAGTACCAGGTGAAGTACCAGGGGGAGTGCCAGGGGGCAGGGGGATTGCCAAGTGGAATCCCAGGAGTAGTACCAGGGGAGTACCAGGAGTAGTATCAGGTGAAGTACCAGTGGGAGTTCCAGGGGGCAGGGGGATTGCCAAGTGGAATCCCAGGAGTAGTACCAGGGGAGTACCAGAAGTAGTACCACGTGAAGTACCAGCAGGAGTACCAGAGGGATTGTCAGGTGGAATCTCAGAAGTAGTACCACGTGAAATACCAGCAGGAGTACCAGAGGGATTGTCAGGGGGAATCCCAGGAGGAGTACCAGGGGATACTATAAAGACATTCTGGTGGCAGAATGTCTTTATAGTAGGCCTGATGGGATCAGTTTAACTGAATTTCTCTAGATTTTATATGCAAAATACAACATACAAAACCGAACTAAAGCTTGATTAACTAAGCATTTTACACATTATATTTAAAGTGTAATTCACCAGAAGACTGCCCTGTAACCCTAGCCAAAGTGTACCCAATGGTTAGATAAGTTTAAAAATATAAATGTATAGATGAAATGCTAAACTTTTTTCTGTTACAGGGTATCCAGCTGGAGCAAAAGCTTTGAAATATGGTAGGTGTACAACAGCGACAGTGTCATACAATCTGCATTGCATGGTGAGGAACCAGACACGAAGGCTGAAGTGTGTGTGTATTGTGGCTTAAAAAGGTTCTGGGGGTGTCAGAGTAGGTGCCGTTGGTGGGGTCATACCAGGGGCCTTACCAGGAACCATACCAGGGGCCATACTAGGGATCATACCAAGGGCCATACTAGGGGACATATGAGGGCTCATACCAGGGACCATACCAGGGGCCATACTAGGGATCATACCAGGGGCCATACTAGGGACCATCAAAGGTAAAGAAAGTGAGCATGGACTGAGAGAGACTAGGGTCAGGCCAGGATCCATGAGAGTTAGGTTTAGGCTGGCCTGGGGTTAGCACACTGTCCTTGGATACCCTGAGAAAACACAGCACAAAAGTTAAGATCTTCTGGGAATGTGCAAAACGTTCAGGAGTAGGTCCGTTGGGGAAAATGGCTGTTTGCTTCCTCAGCCGCTCCTCTCACGGTTCCCGATGTAATCGCCTGGCCGTGTGCCGTAATTGTTCCCGTCAGAGAGAGCCAAGTTTGGATAAACGCTGGCCATGGCTCAAACGATCCTTTTGGCCAAATGTGGTTGGGAATTACTGGGGTTATGGGAAACAGAGAATTAAAGCAGCGTTTCTACACCCATCTTCACCTCGCACAACCAGAAATATGGGCTGTGCACTGTACTTCTGTCCCTCCAACCCAGCTGACATCACAGCATTAAAACTGGATCCGGTCTGCTTTGGCTTGAGAATATCCAAGAGGAGATATCTAGTCATTAAAATCTGCGCATCCTTATGCTTAAAATTTCTGAACTGCATCTGTAATGAAAAGAATTACTTAGATTAAAAAATGAATGGTTAATGATTTATGAAACACTCCAGGTTACGTTGCTGGTGCCAGGGTTCCCAAATGTGGTTCAACTACTTTTCTGCTTAGTATCAGGCACCATAACCATAATCTGCTCAGTTAATACCAACAACAGCAAAGCAGATACCTGCTCTTCTATACAGGTGTTCCTGGGGGGGTTGGTCGTGTGCCAGGCCTAGGAGGTGTCCCAGGGGCCGCAGGAGCAGGCATCCCAGGAGGTAATGATCAGCTGCAGATCTTCCAACCATTAAAAAGTCTTTGAAGAATAAGCAACATTTTATACAGTGGAAAAATTATTTCATTCACAAAGCACAGCATAAAACAGCCACTGTCGTACGGTCTTTGGCGGACCTAGCTGGGTCTTCGCATATGCAGGACTCCCTCTTCAACTTGTCTTTTGCATTGCATGCTATCTCAGAGAAACATACTGTCGGAGCACTGGATTCACTGGATTGGCCAAACTCCTGCCAATCATTTCTCTGTCATTAGTCCTTGGTGGCCAGTACAACTTGGGCCAAATCCAGTAAATCTTTTGATCGGAACAATTCACTAATGATCCATCCCATTGTTCTGTTTCTCAGCCTACGGCACTGGAGCAAAGCCCCCGAAATATGGTGAGAATAGTTCCCTCTGTGCTTGTGGTCAGTCACAGGCTCACTGCGTGGTCCAGCACAGAAACATCATATGGTCACATTAATGCACATTTGAGGGTTATTTAACTCAAAAATGCTGGCTGCTCATTTTGCCTTGTGTCTGTTTTTGCGAATCCCTCTCACATACTTTTAAATGATAAAAGAGTCTTTGTCTACTATTCTTTCTGCTAGAGCTATGCTTGATTCACTTATTACCTTGGCCCTTAAAAACATCCTTACTGTCTGCCCTCTTATGCTACTCTATAGGTGTAGCTGGGGGTCCTGGGGGGGTCCCAGCTGGCGGGATACCTATAACTGGACTTGGGGGTGAGTGGGGGCTCGGCAGGTGCCAGTCTGCAGGGGGGAAGGGTAAAGAAGGGCTGAAATGGGGATGGTTTGCGGCACAGCATGCTGAGTGAAACACACTTCCATTAATTGTTTTTTTCTTTGTTTAGGATTAGCAGCTGGGGTTAAACCTCCAAAATATGGTATGGATGTTTCTGTTACCACCTCTGTTTCTCATACCATTTCTGTGATGGAGTCAAAGTTAGAGCCTTGCAAATCTAATACAAATGTTGGGTCTATGATAGGAGTGCCAGGAGGATTACCAGGGGTGATACCTGGGGCAGTGCCAGGAGCTGGAGTAGGACTCGGAGGTAACTTGGTGTGTCAAAAGGGGGGGGGGCGGGGTATCATCATCGCATCCAGGGCCGTTTGAAAGAATTTGGGGGCCCCAAGCAAAATGGACATGGAGGGCGCTCACACAGTTTGTCGCTGCATTTTATTCCTAACCAGTC
>JAODKF010000139.1:737168-755039 GCA_026779585.1 Mormyrus proboscirostris | reverse complement strand
CCCCCCCCCCCGCCTGAGGCTTTGTTAAACCCTGTCGGCTTCTCTGCGCTTTTTTAAATGCACCGTCATAGGTCTGCTCTGTCGGCACGGGGGGGGAAGGGGGGGGTCACCGCCTATCTGTTGTGGCTCGTGATGTTTTTGCTCAAAAGCAGAATTCCAAAACAGTGGCATCAGTGAGCCATGGAAAATGACGGATGGGGCCCAGTCGTAATCTGTTTGTTTGCGGGGCATGTTTGATCACGTTCCCCACGATAACCAGTAAGCTGGAGAAGCAGAGCCTATCACAGCTCTGACTCCCTGTAGTTTGGGTGCCGGTGTTTCTTTACGCGATAAACAGACTTATTTAGTCCAGGCTGTGTGGTGACCAGGTGATCCTCAAGGAGATCCAGCTCTTACCTCGGCTTTCTAACACACACCACAAACTACAGCTAATTTCAGGATTTAGTTCCTAATTCTAATAAATAACGGTTTCATTATATCTGAATTTTGAGCGTATCTCAATTTTTTTTTTTTTAAGTTAAACTTCTGTTATAATGTACATATGTTAAATTTTACTTTGTCTCCTTGTGATTTGGTCGATACACGTAGAAACATCTGTGGTGTCTAATGACTCCCTGTCCGCAGCCTTTCCAGAAGGTCCCTCTCTCCATCGGAACCCGAGTGTATCCGGTATCCCCGGGTTACATGAAATGTAAGCCCCCCCCAAGGAAAGGGGGACCGGATATAGCGGTGTTCCCCAAAATAATGTGAAACCGATGGATCAATGATTGGGAACTGAGATGTGACTGAACACTGTCAGGGTTAGTCGCAGTAATAATAGTAACGTTATTTGTGTTAAGTGGCACAAAGGGCTTTACGTCATAATAAAAAAAAAAAAAAAAACATACAAAGCGAAGTAACAGGAAAGGACTATAACATTAGTAGGGTATTACTATAACATTATTAGAGTTATACAAACACTTTTGCTGTCCTTCCCTACTCAGAGGTGTACCTAGAAATTTGTATCTAAAATTCTGGTTGTGTTCGTGCTGACCGTAAATGCCTCTGGGTTATCCGGGTACCCCGAGTATCTGGGGGTTGAGTGATCTCCAGTAAGTGATGTAGCGTAGTCAACCGCGGTAAGTTTTCCACATTTTTCCCCCAACAGCAGTATGAGTCGCAGATCCTGTCATCACTCCTCGTGGTAACTCAAAAACTTTGTTTTCAACCCATTTCCCCCGCCCCCAAAATGTTCATTGATTTTAAAGTGGCAGTTGTTGAGGATCTTGTGCTTGTGCGGTTTGGGACGCTTTATGAAATGAAACTGGCTTCTAATGAGTGTCACGGTCCCTTGGGGATGAATGGAAGAAGGTTGATCAGAGATGATGTCGCTGCGCATCCGATAGAATGGAATGTCTACATCTTCCGTGATGTCGGCGGGGCGGGGTGGGGGGGATCTTTGATGTTGGTGGGTTTCCTTTCTATGTTTGTGTGTGGAAACCCCTAGCTGACGCATTGGCAGCTTAGACACATCAGTGTCGGTTTTCACAACCAACACACTTGCCCCAAATCAGCTGCAAAACAAAACCACACCCACCGGGTTTTGGCATGAAAAGGCCACCTGTATTGCCTTGTTAAGGTTATTTGCATGGTATTTGTGTAAGGCATCCGCAGGCCTGTCGCTCTGAGACCCGGAGAAAGTCTGCAGTGATCAAAATATTGTATTGCCAGGTCCATTGCGGAGCTCTGGCTATTACAGGTCAGCCGTGCACTTGTGTGTGAAGCTCTCGTCCTTCACGGGCTTGGTCGTGTTTGTGTCTGGCTCTCTGGGTCTGTGCGGGCGTTTTGCACGCTAATTGCAGGGATGTACTCTACAGAACACGCTGGTGGGGTACGCTTGCGAAATCGCCCTTCACTTAACCGGGGTGGGACTGCACCAGCCCTCCCAAATTGGTACCTTTTTCTTCCCTGGACACCATTATCTTTGGGGTAGTCTGGTCTCCCCCCCACACGCAGCGGAGCTCCTCTGTGCTGTGGCTTTTGGTCGTGACTCTGGGTATAATGAACTTTAGCCCAGAGCGGCTCAGGAATTTGACGTGCCGACGGTGGCCCATGCTGCCGTTTGACCCACGTGTGCAAATTTAAAATGTGCCTCAGTAGTGAGGGCCAAGGAAGAGTTACTATTGTTATCTGTTCCCATGGAAATGCTACCTGGGGAGTTAACACACTTAAGTGTGTTAACTGATTTGAGGAGCAAACCTCACACAGGATGGCAGAGAAATCAGAAGATCGCTGGTCAGGCAGCTGAAGCATATTTAGCCATAGAGGCGTATATCTAGATGCATCTTAGCACAGTGCAGTTGATGCTCAGGCTATCCTGTGCTATGCCAGACTGAAAATGTAAAATTCAAGTGTTGTAGCATGTTTACAAATTAACATCAGGGTTCCAGGAATACTAATTTTTATAGCGACCAGTGATCTCACTTTCAGATGTGAATAACAGGAACGGCCTTTTTACTTCCACCATCTGTTGCCACATACTGAATTTTTCTGTTTCTAGTCTGGGCTCAAAGTTTTCATGGTTTCAAAACACTTATCATGGGGAAGCCCCTTGTTGTAATTTCAAAAGGTGCTTTTTTTGCAAGAATATTGACGTGGCGTCGCCCTCTCACATCTCCTTCCCCACCTTGCGCTCTTCTCGTCCACAGGTTGCAGGGGAACAGAAATATCACCCAGAATGCTTCACGTGTCTGAACTGTCGGGCCTTCATTGGGGACGGGGACACCTATGCCCTGGTGGAACGCTCCAAACTCTACTGGTGAGTACAGGCAAGGCCAATGTGCAGTGGACCAGGAGCGGAGCTGAGAGGAACGCCCTGCAAAGTCTTCCATGAAAGCCAGCCCTGTAGAGCCCTTCTGTCCGGAACCTGGACAGGCTGAATAGGAAGCAGGTTCCCTGGAAGTAAAGCCCACATGTGAAGGGATGAGAGCTGAAACAGAACCCTTATTGTCTCCAGCTCCCAGAGAGGAAGTGCATTAGCGGATAGTCTGACAGATAACAATCCTGCCACGTCTGTTCTGTCACACCATGAGCTTGTGGTTGTGGGGGTGGATCTTTTCTTTACCCCCACAAAATAATCAATGAGTGCGAATGATGAATGCTCTCTGCTGCTTGTTTTAACCCCCCCCCCCCAGCGGGCACTGCTACTACCAGACCATCGTGACCCCTGTGACCTTGCCAGACTCCCCCTGCTCTAAGATCCCCCACACGGTGACGCTGGTGTCCATTCCGGCCTCCACTGATGGCAAGCGTGGATTCTCTGTCTCCATCGACCAGGGCTGCAGCTCCAACGGCTTCGGCCACAATGATGTCCCGGCGGAGCACGGCCACACGGTCCGAGTGTCAGAGTGAGTGCGCAGGGTCTCCGGGGAGCCGGGAGGAGGGGCCACATCCAGTAAAGCTCTCGCTTTGCTCTCGGACAGAACAGCCCCTAAAGGCATCTGCTAAGGGACCCAGTTTCCTACACGGGCCCTCTGCTCATTCCATGTGACCCATTCATTCAGTAGTTAAATACTCCGTGACGGTGACTCTTTATACTGAACTGGTTGGTTCAAACTAAATCCCAGTCTGGATTTTTACTTTCTGGACCTGAAATGTCCACCTCTACTAACAGGTACTAGCAGCTAAGCGCACTGACCCGAGGAAAGTGTGAGAACCGATCCGATTCAGCTTATCACTTCTCTGTCCTGAAATCTCACGTTTTAAATATTTTTTTTGTCCTGAAAATAAAGGATATTTCTTGGTCTGTTTGCCAAACTATGCTTTGCTGTCCGCCTCCCATGCATATTTGTTTAAGGGAAAAATTTCAAAATTTCGACAGTTTAACAAAAATTTAAGTTCACCCTCAGATTCCTCTTAAAGCACCCCCCCCCAAACTCGGCACCGAAACCAGGATCAGTGACTGAAACAAAAGTGAGGTCCCCTGTCATCAGGTGAAGGGGTATCTCAATAGCCATAAAACTGTGGAAATGATCCTCTCCCTTTGCTGGTTCGAATCCCCAACCAGCAAAGTACCACTGAGGTACCCTGAGCAAGGTACCGCCCCCCAAGCACTGCTCCCCGGGCGCTGAATTAGCTGCCCCCTGCTATGTCACGATGTCACATATTGGTTAAATGCAGAGGACACATTTTGTTGTCGTGCACTGTGTGCTGTGGTGTGTCATCAATGACCACTTCCACTTCGCAACATTCTGACTTCTTAAATTTAATTCTTAGCAATTGTTCCCTGCCAAAATGTTTTACTAAAGAAAGAAATTGGTGGATGAACCATGACAGTTGGCTGTGCTGAACAGCCAATCAGCTTACTGCACAACAATTATCTATCAACCTGTCATGGACACATCAGTCTGCTGGGCCTGGGAAGCCTGGAACACTCACTACACCAACCACTGTCTGCTCTGCCGTCTCACGCTGACCCATGTGTCTGCGCAGGGTGGACTCCGAGTGCATTAGCCCAGATGTAAAGAACTCCATACACGTAGGGGATCGGATCCTGGAGATCAACGGGACCCCCATCCGGAACGTTCCGCTGGATGAAGTAAGGAGAGCGGCATTCTGAACACGTCCGCAAAGGGCTGTGGACCGGACAGCATGTGACCCGCTGCATCTGTTCCCAACCCAGATCGACCAGCTCATCCAGGAAACCAGCCGTCTGCTGCAGCTGACCATCGAACATGACCCCCACGACCAGGGGGATTCCAGGGACCTGCTGGACAGCCCTAGCCCCCTTTCGGAAGTGTGCAGCCCTGTGGGGCCAATCACGCACCCCCCCAACTCGGATGTCCACAGCCTGCGTACAAGGGTCATTACGTGAGTGTACGGCTGGGGGGCCACGAGATGAACTCGTAAGTGGGTGGGGGTAGAGGAGCAGATGGGTAGTGGTTTACGATTTAAGGCTATAATTCAACTCCGGGGGGGGGGGCACTGTAACCTAAGCTGCTCCCATTAAGCTTCTGTATTAATGGAATCACTGAGTGTGTGGCTAATGCCGAAAGTCTCCCTGCCCCCGCCCCCCTGCCCAGGCGTAGTTACAGCATCGACAAGTCGCCGTGCTCCAGCAACACGGCGTCGCCGCTGTCGCAGCGGAAGGACATCGGCCGCTCCGAATCGCTACGCGTCGTGTCCAACCGGACGCACCGCATATTCCGGCCCTCTGACCTCATCCACGGCGAGGTGCTGGGCAAGGGCTGCTTCGGGCAGGCAATCAAGGTACCGCGGCGGCCTCGGCGCTACCGAGCCGCTACCAGTGCCGTAATTACCACACCTGGCAGAACTAATTATTACTGAACACTAGGTGGCGCTCGTGTTTGGCAATAACAGAAACGGTTATTCTGCGTTCCCGACAGCAGGGTGCAGCACTCAGACATTTTAGATGGGTTAAAAAAAACAAGTGGATAGTGAGAGTAGGATGAGAGCAGCAGTTCTGCATATTAGCATATGATGTTGAATATACAAATGATATGCAAACCAAATGTAAGGTAATTTCTCAAAATACATTTATTTTTCAAAATATTTTCTATACGGTTCTCTTTCAATACATGGCCAGAGAGAGTTTTTAGCTTGCTAATCTTGCAGCAGTGGCAGTAACACCAGAAAGCCCTCAGCACACCGAGAAACACTGTTTGATTTCTTGTTTGCAAATTTCAGTCGCTCTGAATATTAAAAAAAAAAAATAAATCCTGGTTTCAACAAACTGACCTCTAAGATTTCAAACATGGTGAGACATTCTTGCTGAGACGAGCAGGACGGGGTTAGAGTTCAGTGAGCATCTGTTTTTGCCATTATAAACGTCACCGGGCGGATGGAGGTCAGGGGAACAAGGAGAGGGTGCAACGCATACCTTTATCTATGTAAGGATAGAGCAGGTATAACCAGGCGCTCCTTGATGACATCACTATTTGGCTCCCACACAGGTGACACACCGGGAGACTGGGGAGGTGATGGTGATGAAGGAGCTCATCCGCTTTGATGATGACACTCAGAGAACCTTCCTCAAGGAGGTAAGCAGGGTGGTGGGGGTCAAAGGTCGGAGGGTGGAGGGGTCGGAGGGTGGGTGCACCAGACCGTGTGACGTGGGTCATCGAGACCTGTTTTGAGCGGCCATGTTGCAGGAAGAGTTTTATCACACAGATAAAGAGCCAAGTTTGTGGGACAGTTGCGTGCAAAATGAAGGCCACGTTTAGAAAGTCGAGTGACGAGCGGCACACCATGAAATAAACCACAAAAAAGAAGAACTGACGTTTTTCTCTATGCTGCCTCCAGTCTTCGGAAACTAGTTGACCAAGAAATGGGTTCTGGGAAGGCAGAGCCACCATCCAGACGTCCGTGTTTTCACTTTGTGGTTTCGCGAGGCTGCATCGTCGTGCACCGTGTCCCGCCCCAGTCAGCTGTGACCTACCATCCCTTCCAGAGCCTGCAGCCTGGAACTCCCCTGCTGGGGACAGAGCAATGGCAACAGGGGGTTAATTGGCACTGTACCCTTGGTAACGGCAGGTGGCGTACAGGTGTGTGTCACCCTCAGCTAGTGGTGCGAGGAGGGCTGCTCAGCCAAAGACCGAGTCAGTTTAAACCCCCACCACTGTGTCACGCTCACAAAACGACCACAAGTAGCAGCGTGATGATACAAGTAGTGTTTCTCAGTACCCAGAACGCAAAGATCGTACATGTGATCTTTGCAAAACCAGTCTTGCTAACTCGCCGCCCAAGAACGAACTTGGGTTGCAATGAATCATGGGATTGGTCTCGTTTGGCGAGGATGCAACCAACGCATCCTCGATATCTGGGGGGGAGCAAGAACGGCATCCGAGGACTTTTGCCATCCTTACTTCTGTGTTTACTATTGGAACTGGTCTTCGGCAATGGAGGATGATGATGTAACACAAGTACGGTCAAGTACATGCACTGAGAAATACTGTTTTCTGAGCAACAGGATAGCAACCCGAACCAAGAAGTATAGGTAGGGTGTAGAGAGGAGAGCGACCTCCAGTGACTGTGAGCTTCTCCACCAGGTGAAGGTGATGCGCTGCCTCGACCATCCCAATGTGCTGAAGTTCATCGGAGTCCTGTACAAGGACAAGCGGCTCAACTTCATCGCCGAGTACATCAAAGGTGGCACCCTGAGAGACATCATCAAGAAGATGGTGAGCGTGCACTTCCGTGTCGGCGTGCGCTCATGCGCACGAGTGAGCGTGCAGGTCAGCAGAAAGCGTAATTCCCAAAGTGAACAGGCTCATGCATTGGGAAATACCCCCTTTTGTCTGTAAATAGGACAACCAGTACCCATGGAACCAGCGAGTCGGCTTCGCCAGGGACATCGCGGCGGGCATGGTAAGTTCCCTGCATTTCACTGCCCCCTTGTGGCCGCAAATTACACTATATGGACAAAAGCACTGGGACACACCTCTTGATCACTGAATTCAGGTGTTTCATTCAGACCCTTTGCCACAGGTGTATAAAATTTAAGCGCCCAGTCATGCAGCCAGGGTTACAAGCATTTGTGAAAGAATGAGTCATTCTGAAGAGCTCAGTGAATTTGAGCGTAGAACTGTCATAGGATGCCACCTCTGTAGGAAGTCAGTTTGTGAAATTTCTTCCCTACTAGATATTCTACAGTCAACTGCAAGGGGATTTATTGCAAAGTGAAGCATTTAGGAAGAAACACGCTTTTCTCTCTGGCAGTCTGATGGATGAGTCTGGGTTTGGCAGATATCGGTAGAATGTTACCTGCCTGACTGCATTGTGCCAACTGTACGATTTGGTTGGGGAGGGATGATGGTATGGGGCTGTTTTTCAGGGGTTGGGCTCCTTAGTTCCAGTAAAGGAAACTTTTGGAACTATGCTGCTTCAGCATACGAAGACATTTTGGACAATTCTGTGCTTCTTTGTGGGAACAGTTTGGGGAAAGCCTCTCTGTTCCAACATGACTGTGCCCCAGTGCAAAAAGCAAGGTCTATAAAGACATGATCGGGTGAGTTTGGTGTGGATGAACTCGATCGGCCCTCACAGAGCCCTGACCTCAACCCCATCAAACACCTTTGGGATGAACTAGAATGGAGATTGTGAGCCAGGCCTCCACGTTCAACATCAGTGCCTGACCTCACAAATGCTCTTCTGGATGAATGGTAAAAATTCCCACAGACACACTCCAAAATCTTGTGGAAAGCCTCCCCAGAAGAGTGGCAGCTGTTACGGCTGCAAAGGGGAACCAACTCCATATTGATGCCTATGGAATTAGAATGGGATATTATTAAAGTTCCTCTAGGTGTAATGGGCAGGTGTCCCAATACGCTTTTCCATGTAGTGTATGAAAGAAGATATCTCGTGTGAAAATTAATAAGAAATTTAAGAGTTTATTGTACAGTTGTAGTTATTGGTATTTGGTAGGTTCACCCAGATTACGCAGCACACCAAGGGTTAAATGGCCAGCTGAACCAGAACATCTTCAGCATTCTTCTTAAGGGTTTGTCTTGACTGTATCTGCGATTTTGTTTGTGTCTTTCAGACGTACCTGCATTCCATGAATATTATTCACCGGGATCTGAATTCCCACAACTGTCTCGTCAGAGAGGCAAGTGTTGAGATGCAATGAAAGTTTCTTTTGCTTTTTTCTGATGGGGGTTCAGCAGACACGCCCGTCTGACACACTGACAGACTTTTGTTTCTTTATGAAAAACCCCTTTTGTTATGATACGCTTCAGCTGGAGGCCGGCTTTCGGTATTTGATTCCAACCCCTGGTCTCACACACCTGTTAACTGGTGATCCCATGTTTCTTAGTGTGTTGGAAAAATGCACGAGACTCCAGGTGTAAGATGCCTTAACCTTGATGGGTGTGTTTTAAGGTCTAAACCTTCATTTTCGGGGCTCCTGATATTAGGGTTAGGGTTAGACGCTTTGTGGGTGGGTCAGGTGTGGTTGTTCATGACCCCATGTCTCCTGCCTCTGTCTACAGAATAACAGTGTGGTAGTTGCTGACTTCGGACTTGCCCGTCTCATGGTGGAGGACAAAAACCCAGGCAGGCTCTCCACTGGCAAAATCCAGGGCCTGAAGAAGCCAGACCGGCGGAAGCGGTACACAGTTGTAGGGAACCCCTACTGGATGGCCCCTGAGATGATCCAGGGTGAGATGATCCTCCTGCTCTTGATGAATCTCCTGTACCTTCAAAGGCCCCCTAATTCCAGGGAAATGAGAGTTTCAGAACGATTCCAAACCATCTTGGTCAGCTAGGATTGATGACCAATTAATTCTGAATCAACAACAGAACCAATGACTTGGGTAGATTACAGCTTATAGACCAAAACTTCAGAATGTTCCTTCTAATTTAACCTTATCTTTTTGCACCTGCTACTCACAGGAAAGAGCTACGATGAAAAAGTGGACATCTTTTCTTTTGGTATCATGCTCTGTGAGGTAAGAACTCTCTAGCCTTATCTTGGGCTGGGCGTTAAGGTTTTAAAATGGCTCCAGCTGCTGGCTTTAATAAGGGGTACCAAGATGGCGGCCGTAAAAGGCCGTTTCCAAGGGTTTGTCTGCATGGTGCTGTAAAAAATCTGAAAATACCACAGTGGTTTTAAGAAGCAGGTCATTACAGACCGATTTTTTTGAGGGAGGCTCTCCTCATGTGGTTAGTGCTCACTAGGAAGTTGAATGCAGTCTCCCGATCGCTTTCCACTTTTTCGCTTGCCTGACATTGGCCCATGTCTACCCTGTCCCTGGAAGATCATTGGCAGGGTGAATGCAGACCCAGACTACCTGCCCCGGGGCATGGACTTCGGGCTCAATGTCAAGGGCTTCCTGGAGCACTACTACCCTGTAGACTGCCCCTCGTCCTTCTTCCCCATGGCCGTCATGTGCTGCGACCTTGATGCCGAGAAGCGGTAAGGAGCAGCTCGCCGGTGGCGTCAAAGTCAAGAATTTGACCTGGGAACCAAAAGGTCATTGGGTCAAGCAGATAGCTTCAGCTAAAATGCTTCAAGAAATAGCCTTACGGGAGCCAAGTTCATAAACATACAAAAATAACAGGTAGAGACCCATGGTCTTCAAACACAAAACACTTAGAGAATGTCGATTTCAGGTCCCAGTCTCTCTGTAAGCAGCTGCTTAATGAATCTTTGCTGAGGGACTCTTGGGCATGCTAAAGAAGTAATGGTATTGATCAGCACGGCTGTGGATAGCTGGGAGAGATGTGCGGGGGGGGTGTAACAGCGGTTGTTCATCCTGCAGACCTGCATTTGCCAAGTTGGAGGAATGGCTGGAAAACCTAAAGATGCACCTGGACATCCGTCTGCCACTCACCTCTGAGCTGGACCAAGTACACCGCAACTTCTGGCAGGACCACCCCAGCTCGGACAACGGGCTACACACGCACCCAGAGCAGCCCGAGTAGGGCGTCCTCTGGGGGGGGCGGGGCTGGGGGTGACAGACCTCTGCTAGTCCCCAAGGACGTAGATTGAGAGGTTTTAGAGGGGCTTGATCCCCGTCACACACAGCAGTGCTGACTGGTGCCATGGTAGTCACTGAGGGCTTATAGATAACTGTTGGCATGATGTCCACAAGGGGGCGCTGTGGCGATCGCTGTCGGGGCAGCTTTGCTGGGATGCTGCCCAGGATGCTTCAGGTTGTTCTTTTAAATCCCACTCAAGCCATTGTCGTGGTTTTGGGCCTGTCCTTGACCTTGGAACGTCATTCTCGTCCCAGCTTCTGTATGATGAGCACCGTGATAGTGTATGTTGCGAATCTATCTCACGATCTTGATGGCCAGTTTGTGCTGTTGCACGTCTCGGGGTTTGTGTTTTAGCCCACAAATGCTACTTGTTCAGCTTTGGCCTGTTCTGCTGTATTCCCGTGCTGTGTGCTCATGGGTGACGTCTCTTGGTGTCATTTAATACCTTTCGCAATTTTTTTATTTTTTTTTTCTCCCCATTCGGAAAACAGGCAGGAAGTCAGGACTTTAAATCACATGGCCATTTCTGTGGTAACGCAGGGTGCAATTCTTTTTGGATGGCATCTGAGAGAAGGGAACAGATGTATGACCATGGCGTCTCACTTCTGCCCCCTTGTGTTCCTTCAGCACTGGTGCCACCGAATGTGTCAGACCAGCTGAGGAAGCTAACACACGTTTGTCAGACGTTCCATTTGTCTGCAGATCTCCTGACTGTCACCTCAGTTCATCTGTGACAGTGTCCCTGTGGAGTTCTGGTCATCTGTTCACACATCATCCGTGTATATAGCTAATGGAATCGAGTAATGTAAATGTTTTAAATATTGTATATGTACAGAAATATTTTGTATATCGATGCTACATTGCCATATTTTTATTAAGAGACATGATGAGAATTTCAAAAGGAAAAAAAAAACAGGCAAAAGCCAAATTGGAGCAAGTTCTTCGCAAGAGCAGGCCCAGGTAGTACTGATGTCACTTCCTGTTGGTGCTGTCACAGTCCGTGTAGTGATGGAGGATATCTCCCCTCATCCCAGGCTTCCCCACATGCACACCATTGCACTTCGATCTCCATGGTCTTTCCCTTGCAGCCCCCAGCGCTGCTTGTGGTGTCTCGTGCCATGATGCCGTTTTGTGGGGAACGATCCAGCGGACTCTGGACTGAATCGGGTCCGGCAGACAGGAAGGGTGTGGTGTCAGGTTGATTACTTTAGCCTGGCCCCTGACGCTCCCCTATGAGCTGTGGACTTGTCCAGGGAAGGGAAGACTTCTGTGCTGCATATGTGGCTAATCAGGTTTCTAGATATTGTCCGTTGTAATCACCGAATTTGTAACGAAGCGTATAGCGGTCACTCTGGGGTCGGCACTGAGAGCCTCTCACCAGCCCCACAGACCCACTTTTGCTGACAAACAGGTGGCCTCCACAATTAAGAGTATTTTAGAAACAGATCCCAACAGAAGCTACAGCTTCCGAACACCGTGCATGTGTTAGCGCAGCGCTGTCACCGCTGTTCCCCAGGGCATCCCAGAGGGCGCTTTGTGCAGGGTGAGGCTGCCTCACTGATGTCTGTGTCTCTCCACCCGCCCCCCCACCAGCCCCACCCCTGTGGGGAGCTTCCTGTTTACACAAGCCCGCTGGCTGTAAATATGTTTGTAAATGTCGATGTACTGTACATAGCAAGCCCTCTCTGCATGGTTAAAAAAAAAAAAACACACAAAAATAGGCTAGGTGTTAGTGCTTCTGTTTCCAAACAAGCTATTCCTGCAAGAGGAGAAAAAATAACAAACAGCGATATAAAAGCAAAAACTAGGACGGAAAAGTGTATCCAGACAGCGGAGATTGGCTGAGGGGACAGGAAAAGCCACAGCAACCGTTTCTTTCAACTGAACCACTCAAAACTTTTGTGTATATATTTTTCTTTATCTGATTATGTTTGCACTATAGTGTCAGCGAGGCCGGGCATCTCCTCCTCCTTTCTGCTTTGTTTATGGAAGATGAGAGTGCACCATTTTCTTTTGTACATGAATGAAAATCTGACGGCGCCTTCCCCATTTGGGGGGGGGGGGGGGATTTCCAGAGGTGGGGCCGCATCTCTACTCTATGCGGCAAACGGAGAGGAACCAAGCCGGAGGTGGCAGGGTGTGTCCAGTGGGCCTATTCCACAAGCTAGTTCCCTTGCACGGCTTTGGGAGGCCATGGTTCCTGGGACGTATCCAATAGTCATCAGATAACCTGACCCAGCTAAGCAGGGTAAAGGGACATTGCCTTCGTAATGGCATGCAGACCTGTCTAAGTACGTCCTTATCCCAAGACCTGCTTTTCTTATGGAATTCTGACATCACTGTAATCCAGATTTGAAGTGGTGTTAAGCTTGCTTTCATCTACTGTAGTATGCATTGCAACGTGACAGAACGCCAGTTTCCCCGACACAAGTTTTATTACCAGCTGTAGACTAATTATTAACCCCGGGGACCCCCCCCCCCCCCAGGAAGGTCATCATATACTGTTCCCTACTTAGACACCCGAAATGGCCTAGAATGCACTCCAATTCCTTAAATGGGTTCCTTTCCACCTTGCCATGGATCTGGAGTGAGCTGCAGCCCCCCCTCCCCATACTGAAAGATCCTTTGAAGAAGATGCTCTGTGCTGGCGACGGCCGTATCACTCTGCACCATGACTCCTACACTGCACATTTTACCCGTCTGGGGCCTGGCCCTCCATTGTGAAAGCACTTAATACAGCACGCAAAACAAACGCTCTTGCACAGGACGGTAATGGAATTAAGTCACTGATGTTGCTGAACAGAATACTCCAACTGGAAAATGGTATCCCCCTGTACAAAACCTCTGTTTGATGCACTTAAGGAACAAACCTCTGGGAGTGTTAGTGCGTACGAGAGCGTCAGCGTGTTCACGGCTATTTTGGTTCCATTCCATCACACCCAGAAGTGTGAATCTTTTTTCGGCATGTCTGCGAGTGCATCGGCTCAGCTCCTCTTCACAAAGGATCATTACCTCTGAAAATTGACGTGCCTTTGTTTTAGCTAGCCTTGCCAAGGACTTGTGACACGAGTTTAAAATGATTTTGTACAAGTCAGAAGAGATTTTGTACCATTGCTCAATTTCCATCTGTTGTCTTTCTGTACCACGTTTGTCGCATCCAAACTTAATTCTTTTTTTTTTTTAAAAAAAAAAAAACATTTGAGGTTTACGATTTTTGTTGTTAATGTTGTCATCCTTTTTATTTATTGCCATTTTTGTTTTAATTTTTACACAAGCTGTGAAAACATTTCTGCACTTTAATCAGGAGAGTGATTATTGAAAAATCAAGGAGATGACTGTACATCACGGCTGGAATAAAATCGCCACTCCTTAAATCAATCTCCTGCGTGATTACTATTTATCACTGAATTCAGGAACTGTCCGCTGGTCAACCTCTAGTGGTTTCCTTAATTTCACTTACCAACATACACAAATGTTTATGTACCTGTTTCGGCCGCCAATACGATGTATCTATATTTTGATCTTCAAAGCTCTTCCTCTACACGAAGGACAAAAAACTTACAAGAGGCCAACACAGCTGTGTAGTTTAAAAAAAAAAAAAAAAAAAACATGAGGCATTGTTTCAAAGGGCGTGTTGCTTTTTCTTAAAAGCGGCTAATCTCTCATTTAGCCATAAGGCCAAACTCTGCAAAGCTCTACGCCGGTATCTTTGAACGCACATTCCTTGCACTACAGGATATTAACGGTTCACAATGTATTAATAGTCAAAGATTAGGTATATATAATATTAAATTACTGCAACCCTATACCGGATAGGCGGTTGGGGATATACATTGCGGCTACATTACAGAAATTTTCGAGCATATTTTCTCTCTGACGCAGCGCAAACACACCTGATTATCCGAATGACGGTTATATTACTTGTCAAACTGGGTCTGTAGCTGCTACGCATCTCCACAAATATGAGGCGATCTCCCGCATTCCTGTGTTATTGTTATGGTTCTAACACGTGTGCCCCTGCATACACCCCCGGGAACATATGCTCCGTGCGGCTTTCCGAGCGGATACACTAATGACATTTTAAGGTATATTCGCTTCATTTCATGCAGTCGACGAGACCTGCAGAGACTTGGCGGCCGCAGCGATCCTATTCCGCAAGGTAAGCGGTTCGAGTCGCCCCAAGCAAACACCCCTCTGCACAAACTGGGAAACATTCACCGCCTTGTCCAAAAGCGACGGCCATGCAACGGAACTGAAATTATCCGCCATGGAATGTGCTTCTGTGATCTGCGCTGTTAAGTGCAACCACAGACAGCCATGGCGATCACCCATGTGCTGTTGTTTTTGTGCCGTGCGACGTCACGCAGCTGCTGCATTTAAGAGGCTGTTCTGGCTGCGCGCAGCCCGTCGGCGCAGTCGCAGTCCCTCGATTCGCAGTCCGTAGTCGCAAAACATAGTAGGTCGCAGGCGCAGTTTGCAACTGAAGAATCTCGCAGTTCGCAGGCGCAGTCTGCAGTCACAGTCCACCGTAGGTCGCAGGCTCTGGCGTTTAATCCCCGTCTGGCGCGTCCGACTCCCTGCAAACGCAGAGGAAATACGGCAGGCAAATAAACGGCAGCAAAGCAGCGGCGTTTCGCCCCGTAAAGTAACTGGGAGACAGCAGCATGGATAATTTGTCACTCAACAGCAGGTTTCGGAGCTCCGTGGTAAATCATGGTAAGTACGTTGGTTTATTGTAAATTGTTGGAATTTCTGCAGTAAATTGCACCCATGCAGGTAAACGGGTTACAGTCGCGTTATACTGGTCCAAAAAGCAGCCTATAGCCCAGGTGCGTTTCGGTTAAGGACTGCTTTTAGTACGCCTTCTGCCTTCCCAAAGCGCCGCGTCCTGTTTCTGTGTGCTGATTTATTTCATCATTTTTGTTTGACCAGTCTGTACTTGAGGGTCAGAGAATATTTATTGAACATCGATGTTATCTGCGCCCGTGTTTATGCGGCGCTGCAGCGGTAGAAAAAGACCCGGAGGTCCAGCTACACTCCTGCGATGTATTGCGCCTAACTCCGCTTAAATGACGGTAAAGCCGGTATTCATCTGGGTGCCATTATTTTACCCGCCCCAAGCTGCCGTGCGTTTAAAGGTGGTCGGACCGCTGAGAGTAAGGATTGAGGGAAACTTTTGCGTCTAACCCGAGCTGGTTTATGATGTGCCATGGGTCCCGCCTGATGGGGCTCTGAAGCAGATCAGTGATGGGGAGCCGTGCAGGAGACGGCGCTGCGGAGCGGGGCAAAGGCGCGTCCCGGCGGACCGGGTCTCCGGAGGAGCGGCCCGGGGCTCGGGAAGCAAATGTCACGGGGCCCTTGTTTGTTTGTTGCATTTAACTTTTTGTTTGCAGTCCAGTGATGCAGCTTGACCTCTGGTCATGTTCAAGAATGTTAAAAAGTCGTGTTCTTCCCAAGTATTGCAATAATTCCCCAGCAGACCCAGTGTGCAGTTCGCCCATTTATCATATTTGCAGATATTGTTTTCTCACACTGGAAATTCCTGTTGAGCCAGTACATTGGAGGAAGTTTACGAAAATTTGTTAAATGTACAGTTATGCTTATTCTGAAAAAGAATTAACCCTGTAGGGCATTAAAATCTCTTCTGGAAATGCAAGGTTTGTAATCATCGTTGGTAAAAAGGGCTTTTCTTGGATGGAAAAGCCCCCAGATCTGCAACAGTGATTAATCTTTGTCTGTCTCATACTTCAAGCTGACATGCCCAAAACTAAAGCTTATTGTCTTTCTCTGAAATTCTTATCTATAAATATTTTAAATGCTACGCCTGCATAAGGTTAGAATTGATGCAGACTGATATCCACCTCTAGTGAATACTTTGCAAGCCGTGGAGATCAGTGCCGATGGCGTTGAGTGAGGCGGACTTTGCAGGGATGAGGGGCACTCTGCAGTCGGCTGGTAGTATCAGACCCAAAGTGTGGGGCGAGAGCAGACTGGTCGGTGTAATCAGTAAAGGTGCCGTTTATTAACACTTTCAGCGAATCAGTCATTGGGTCTCATGGGGAGGGTATTCACAGTGACATGGTTTAGACTGGTGACATTCTCCGGGCCCTTCATGCCGTAATGGTGAGGTTTCCCCCCAGGGCAGCAGGTAATAATCCTTATTAGACGATCTCTTCCAGGCGGGTTCAGAATGGGTCAGATAGTGTTCCGGTTTAATTTCCTCCACCCATCCAGTGGTAGTCGGCCGAGCCCAGTGTAGACGCCAATGTCAGCCGCTCCATCAGGCCCCTTCAGTGGCTAATTAGCGCGGGGGTGTCTCTGTTGACCCAGGGTACCTCTGCCGCGGTGTGTTTGTCTGCTGCTTGTGGGGGGCCGCAGCTGCAAGGAT
The DNA here is from genome assembly GCA_026779585.1 of Mormyrus proboscirostris. Classification (NCBI taxonomy): domain Eukaryota; kingdom Metazoa; phylum Chordata; class Actinopteri; order Osteoglossiformes; family Mormyridae; genus Mormyrus; species Mormyrus proboscirostris. The sequence continues at coordinate 738,172 of JAODKF010000139.1, read as the reverse complement.
GTGTCAGCAATAACGCTCGCTGGGTTTTACACATGAAGGCAGTTTCTTTGTCACGGCCTAAACCCCCCCCCACTCCCCGAAGCCCATGAAAGCGTAAGTAAATAAACAGAGAGTTCTGTTAGCTGCCATCTACAGCATCTGCCTGTTTGACCTGGCGGCAGCAGGGAGCCTGAACCCGCTTACAGTGGGAGGCAGCCGTCGGGGGGGGGTTGTACTCGGCCTGAGGTGGCCCAGCTGATGTAGCGGTGGGGTGACCCTTATCTGTCAGAAGAAGCTTTGCACCAGATTCTCTCACCCATTCCCCCTTTGAGTAGCGATACTGTGGACAGCACGGCGATCCGACTGGGAAGCCCTAACCCTGTACAAATGAGGGAGACGGTGCCAGTTACCCCGGGGGGGGGGCTTTGAGTCCGAGTGGATGTGACGGCGTCCCTTAATCAGGGCTGTTCTGCAGAGAGCCGAGAGCGTCACGGATTCTGTGTTTCCGTGTCCCTGTCGCGCCACACTCTGCCAGGGCCCGGCCGGACCGCCGTGGTTTAAATTGGGCTTCTTGCTGCGGCAATTAGGATTAAATATTATGTTTGTCTGTTTCAGCCCACAGGAGCATAGAACTGTCCACAGTTCTCTGTTCTTGTCTTTATTTTTAACGCTTCTCTCTTCCCGCTTCCTTCCCGTCTCCTGGCTACGCCTCCCTCACACCTGAATGGCCCCTCTGCTCCTCCCTGTGCATCCTCCAGACGATGAGGTAAGGCCCCGCCGCTCGCGGTTTCTGTGCTTTCGTACCCACACCCCCGCTTGGCATGGCTCGCCCTGAGGGCCCAGGCGCTGCTTTGGGTGGAGCTGTTTCTAGCAGTTTCTCTGGTTTGCCGCGACTCCGATCAGACCGTGACCTCCATGGCATTTGCGCACGTCATTTATAAGGACGCCTCTTCTGGTTTCCAGCTTTTATTCACAGACTCATTCTCCCCTACATAGAAGCACCAGTGACCCCCCCCCCCCCCCGG
>JAODKF010000139.1:666425-682641 GCA_026779585.1 Mormyrus proboscirostris | reverse complement strand
CGAAGCCCCCCCCCTCCTTCCCGTATCACTCGACGGCCCCCCTGACAGTCTCCCCCCCCCCCCCCGCCCCCCGCGGCCGGCCTCGCCGGGTGGCCGCGTACCCCTAGAGTTAATTGTTTGCTTTGTCTGCCAATTAATTAAACAACCTCTGGATGACAGATCAGCCCACATCCATCTGCCCATCCCAAGCTGCATCTCACACCTTAGTGCTTTAGAAAAGGAAAAGCCAGTATGGTAAGTAGGGAAGCGTCACCTGGGATTGGTTTCTCTTCGGTGACGCCGGGGCTCTTATTTTAAGAGAACGGCCTTCCCAGTCAGATCTACCGGACGCTGAGAGAGAAGGGGGGGGGTCACAGGGCTCACTAAAGAGGGACTCTCTTAAAATGGGGGTGTCACAGATAAGATGATTCATAAACTCCACCCTCCACTGACATCGTAACCCCCAGCAGGCCACCCACCTCTGAGTAAAAATGTAGATCAGAGCTGGAAAACAATGTGACACGTGGCGTCTGCAGGAAGCATAAATGCAGGAAGCATTAAGAGAACCAAAAAAAAGGGGCAGCTCGCTTCGGTTTTGCACTGCATCTGAGTCGGAGACAGACAGTGACACAAAACTGAAGAGGCACTTATTTGCTGTTTAAATGGCGTATATCATGATTTACCGTGTGCCAATTTCCGCATGCGTGTCTGTGAGAATCGCTGTTAGGTTGTCATCAAACGCTACAGGAATTAGCATTAGCTTGCATAGTTTTGCATCACATATCCACTCCATTCAGTTATTCTATAATACTTTTTTAAGTAGGAGGTTGGACATTTTCAAATTTCTCATATGAAATGAGAGCAAAGAAGAGCTGAAAATTTCACCTCATAAATCCATCTGAACAGATTCCCATGAATGTTAGAGACGCGTTTGCAGATCACACTCCTGCAGAGGTCACGCTGTGGAATATAGGCCTGTGTTAAAGACACTCCTTTTTGCAGTGTCACCCCAGCAGCCAGCCTCCGCAGCATCCTGTCCTTGAAAGAAATAAATCGTTGATAAAGTCCCTGGACCTCCTGAATAGGTCTGCAGGTCTGAGACTGGCACTGACACTAATTCTGACTTTATCCAGATGGGCCATCAGCTCAATGTCATCAACTCATTTCTGTCCTGCTGGCCCTTTCCTGCCCCCCCCTTCCCCCCTCCCCCTGGGGTGACAGGGGGGCATCTCAGGATTTACCTCATTACTGCTTATCACACGCCTCTCTTAATGACAAAGCACTGGCATGCGGCACAGCCCATCAATTTGCACGTCATCGTTAATTGCAATCGCCGGCCTCATTTCCAGCGCCTCTAATTCCACCCCTATATGTCTAATGAATTTTAACAGGCCTGAAATCACGATTTAGCATAAAAAGAAGAGACACACACCCCCCCAAAAAAGAAAAAAAAAAACAAGCAGAGCAGAGTTGGGTGTAATTAGAGCATCTCAATGCGTTCACTCCTCTGCGGATGTAATTAGGAGCTTATTGATAATTTTTGTATCTGGCGCCTTCCGAGCGTCTGAGTTTCACCGGGCCCGCTGACGGCCAGACGGTGGAGAACGAGGGATGTCCCTTCCCCTCCTCTCGTCTCTCAGCAGATGCAGGGGGTGGGTATATGATAAAGATTAAAGGCAAACTCTGAGCTCTGCTTACTCAGATGATAGAAGCCATCGTCGTGTAGACAATGCAGAGCAAACAAAATAATAAAGATCGGGTTCTGCCCCAGATAGTTTCCATTATTTTGTTACAGCACCACCTTGGGTCCTGCACCAAACGTTACAGCGATATACCTTCCTCAGATAGTGCTTTGAAAAGCACACAGAGACATTCATAAAGACAAACCAATCACATTTACATAAGTAACTGATAGGTACCTGATGTGTCGGCGAGAACCGAATCAGTTGCATTCATTGATTCATAATTCATAACCACGTGCCCACAAATGAGGGCGATATCAGTGTACAGAGACCTCACAGAAAACAACAGGACAATTAGCAGAACCGCCTTCAAAACATATAAACTCAAAATGCCAGTGGTCGATCAGCCAAGCTAAGGCCAGGGACACGGTACGCCTTTGGGGGGCGAGACTGCCCCCTTTCGGGCCTTGTTTGAACAGTCAGGTTCCCCTCTTCACTGACATCCAAACATTAAGTCGTTACTACTGGGTTACAGCTAACGATGCCTCCGCCCCAGCCTGAATGGTCATAAAGGTAATTAAGTTATCTGGAGTAATAAATCACTGGAATTATAAGAAGCTTTCAGGCTGCAGAGCCTCAGGGTCCAAAATGACAGCAGCAGGAAGAGCGATTTTGCAGGTGAATTCTGGGTAAGGACAGCTGATGTTGCCTGTGCTGAGGGATGCGCCGCTGACCTGCCCTATTTTTAGACCCTGATCGGTCTCTCGGAGGCTAAGGCAACGGCGCGCTCATTCCAGGCAGAGTGTGGCGGCACACCCCGGAGCAGCACCGCGCTCCGTCTCCACGGCAACCATCCACCAATCAGGACGCGCTGCCCAAGCGGCGGTAGTAGCGCGCCGAGGTGGATCGCCAGGTTCCGATCTGCACTGGCCAGGGTGGGGTTTCTGGGAGACGGGAGGGCTGTGTGGCTGGGTCGCTCTGTCACCGTGGGGACCCCGCATGCATACGGTTACTGGGGTAGCCAGTCACCCTCAGCAGGTATCAGACAAGTCTTTGTAGGAAATGGGGGGGGGACAGGCAGCTTTGACAGGCATGATGAAGGGCAGAGAGCGGAGGGGGTGGGGGGTTTAAAAGATTGACAGTGTGAGTGATGTGAAGTGGGGGGGCTAAAATACTGCCAGTCAAGCTTGTTATCTCTGCCGATCAGATATCACAGTCAGGAAGCAAGCAATTACAAGGAACGACCCCCAGCCCCCCCAGAAGAAGCTCACTCCAGGTAAGACCCAGCTGGAAGGCGAGGCCAGCTTCTGATACGCGGCAGAGGGAACGGGGGCCGTCAGCAGCAGCGGGGAGGGGAGCAAAATAAAAGCTGAAAGAACTGATCTGAAGAGGGAGGGAGATGGAAGAAAGGGAGGAGAAAGAAGAGGAGGGCAAAAGATCAGCTAGGATGGGGGGAGTAAAGGGGGAGAGTACGGAGGAGCAGTCGGCCATGACGGGCAAGCAGAATGGAGACGGTGCGGAGCTGAGCAGGATGGTCACACAGCCATTAGGCCGAGCGGCTGGTGGGGGCACACCTGCCCCCCAGCCTGGATAGATGAGACAGGGCACGTCTCTAGCAGATCCATAGGAAGTGACGGTAGATCATTCATCTGGTTAATTTTCGAGGGATTCAAGACATCAAGACAAGAGCTTAAAGGGTAGATCACATGATGGTGTGAGAGTACTGGCCGGCACAGAACCACACTCGGAACCGCACACAGAACAGTCATCGGTCTTTGAGTCAGGGTCGTGGAGGGACCTGGAGCTCACCCTGGCTGGGGGGGCAGTCAGAGCGTTACTGGTGGTAATATTCATATCTATCATACTTAGCAGACTATTTCAAAACGCCAGACATCGGCTGCTGATGCCGGTTGTGTATTAGAGAAACAATAGGATTTGTCTGTAGCTCAGCCATCGCTCACGATGACACACAGAAACAGATCCAATGTCAGTGACTTGAGAAAGGCGCTTTGCAGGTTTTATCTGGAGGGAGGCAGACAGCACCCCCCCCCCCACTGCCCACACCCCGCCTAGCTCTCATCCAGGATGACTTCCTCTAGTAATAAAGAAAGTCAAGAGCCAACTAGGGTTGAGATTAACGTGGGATTTATTAACGGGGGCTGGAGATGGATTCCACATTCGCAGATATGGAAGCAAGCATTTAATGTCACATGCACCCCCCCCAGCCCCCCAACACTACTTTAATTTTTAATGCCTCCCCCTGTGCCGGCTGAAGCTGACGGAGGTCCCCGATTCTCTGCTTCATGCTTCTTAATCCGATCTTTTCCGCTTTTGACATCTTTGGCCTGAATCTTGCATCTCGTTCCTCCTCTGGGACGCGACACGGTGAGAGAGAGAGAGGGAGAGACATAGAGAGAGAGAGGGAGGGGGAGAGAGAGAGAAAGAGAGAGAGGGAGGGGGAGAGAGAGAGAAAGAGATAGAGAGGGAGGGAAGGAGGGAGCCTCTTCTCACCATGGCGACAAATTCCCAGTCTCCTCTGTCAGAATGTCCATCAGCTTAATTCCCTAAATACCAAACGAAATACTTACAACCGCCAATCCCAGATTCTTCACATACTCCGGCATCTTCTATGCCAGTGTTTTTCAATCCTGTCCCCAGGGTCCTCCATACAGTCCTGGGAGGCAGCAAAAACATGGGCTGTCTGGGGGTCCCCTGACGACCAGGTTGAGAAGCACTGGTCTATACTTTATCCCATCACTGTGAACACACAACATAGTGGTGGGTGGGGGGGGGCAGGGTTTATATTTCATCTTTCTCTCCCGCAGGTTTAGATCACATTTTCTGTAAGACTCTTGAGTGAGATTTCATCTGAATTTGTCCATAACATCAGGCTGAAACAAAGACAGCAGCACCTGAGTAACTGGATGCAATCGTAACGTAACCGGGCCGTAAGGCGGCTGATCCTGGCACGCCTACCAGTCCGCTCCAGTCTGGCGAATGCAAAGCGCTGGCTGTGATTTGATTAAAGAGGCTCAAAAACACGACGCCGTCGCCGTGGCAGCACCAGCTGTGCGGAGCCAGGATGCTGGTGAGTGGGCGGGGCTGTCCGTCTCCACGCCGGACGGTAATTGCGGGCTTTGACCCACACCTGCTGCGGATATCAATCCGATTAAACAGCTCCCTGTAACATGTGCACCTCCCTCCCCCCTCCCCAAAGTGTGCACGTGCCAACTCTTCCGGAAAGATGACGCAAGTCTGAGCTCATTGGCGCGAGCACTATGCAATTTGCTGCTTTCTGACAAGACAGCACCGACTCGGTCTGGCTGAATCGCACATGTGCTGGAGGGAGGCAGATGCATGGAAACACGTCCCGTATCAGAAGATCCTCAGGCCACCCGCCAATGGACTGGCAGCTGCCTCCCTGGATGCTCCCCAGGACCCACCGGTCCTCGGGCAGACAGACCCTCGTCCGCACATGCAGAAGGCTCGGCAAGATCACTCAGGCTGCAGACGTGTGACCCCAGTGTGACCCAGGCCACATCCTGCAGGACCCCAGCTGCGGCCTGTCACCGCAAAGCCGAAGCAGAACACGGTGACAGCGGTGTGACACCACCCTCTGAGGGGATGCACGGGGCATTAGCACAAAGACAAAGCCGTCAGCCTCAAACGCAGCTGAGCGCTGAGGCACAGCGTTTAAAAACAGGTCACTTGTCACCAGTCACAGAGACGCCGGCTTTCCGATCCAAGCCCCGCCAGCTGGTTCCAGATGAGTGCCGGTCTTGTGCCAACTTGTTGCGTTCGGCCAGAGAAAAGCAGTAGGTGCTTAGAGTCAGAAACACAGTGAGGAGGGATGGGGGGGGGCACCAGATGGCCTCGGGTGCGAGTATAGGTAAAAACAAAAAAAAAGAGAGAGAAAACCGTGTCAGGAGACAGGGAGGAGCAGCATATTTCCCAACCCCAGATTCTGCCTGACAATGCTTGGTTACCGGGGTATATCAAGGCTATAGTGAACAACTCTTCTAGAAGTTGGTTCAGGAGGCACGTAGCACAATAAAGCGAACTGCAGATACAGATGCATGAAACGTCCACCAGCTCAATGGAGGAGCGAGTGTCCAAAAGTCACTCAGTCCAGTTTTTGTGTTTGAGGTAAGACTACTGAAAGCCTAAAGTCAGGCTTCCTCTTCATACGTTACCGTTTTGGGAACCAAAACTCCTGAAGAACCTTTTACATTTCCACAACTCGGCAATTCCACAAAAAAAATTCTCTCAAACATAACCCATGGACTGAGTGAGTTTTGGACACTTGCCCTTCCGTTGACCGAGCAGCGATGGGAGCAGAGCAGCCGGGCGCGGGAATACGAGGGAGTCGGCCGCCCGCGCAGACCGCTCCATTCCACGGGCATCAGCGTCGCGGTCGGCATCTTTTCTTTGGCAGTCTAGGAACAAACAGAGCTGGACGTCTATAAAAGAATTCACCTTCTGTTTCGGTTTAGACGGAGAGGAGTGGGGGATGGGGGCAGGAATCGGACCCATCTGGCATCTATGGAGGAATCCCAGAGAAAATGGAGCCTGTGCGCTGCGTAAGGTGCGCTGCGGAGAGTAGGGTGAAGTGTCTCATATCCCCGGGTGACAATTACCAAATCAAACCAGCCCCCTCCCAGCCCCACATGCCGCTCCACGGGCCCCGAACTACACAGCTCCCTGCCCTCGGCGTCCGCGCCCAGACAAAGGCGAGAAGCAGTGGCGCGGGACAGAGAGCATTCCCAGGCCGGCTTTTCACTGGCTAGATGAATAATTGGAGTGCATCCCTTTCACGCAGCCCGCCATGCCGAACCGAAACTCTAGCTGTTTACTCACCAGACTCACCACCGAATGTCTGCATGTGCGTCTGCGTGGGTGTGCATGAGTGCAGGCCCGCTTTCATTCCACTTGGTGTGTGTGTATATCTGGGTGCAAGCGAGACAGTGTCTCTGTGTTTGGGTGTGAGAGAGATTGTTTATTGTTTTTATGTGTTACTTACGTTCATAATTTATGCATGTATCAATGTCTATGCATGTATATATATGTATAAAAACACACACACACACACCTGTACTCTTTGTGGGGACCATCCACTCATTTCTGTGGGGAAAACTCAAATCCCAACAATGATACCCTAACCTCTACCTAACCTTAATCATAATTATCCAACCAAAATGCAAGTCTTTCGACATTTTATGGGTTTGATTACAGTCCCCACAAATAATGTATACCTGAACCAACCAACACCCCACCCACACACACACACACACACACAACTCAGCACTTTGCATAAAAGCATCAAATAAACGCATATAATCAAATCTGCGTCCATCTCTCTCTTTGCAGGTGTTTATGTAGTCTACATAAATATCTTAGTGCATTTCTATCACATTTGTAGCTGTGTGTGTATTTTTAAATGCATCTTAGTGCGCTTGTGCCTTTTCTACAAGAGCCACCCCCCCCATCCTGGGAGTGTGGGTCAGTGCTGGGCCCCAGTCCATCTCCCACAGGGTCTCCGAGTCTCGGGAATTGTCATTCACCCAGCCTGCAGCCATGCCATCGTGAGGGCCCCATGCACACTGCGGTGGAGGTAAGGGGGGGGGGGCAGGCTTGCCTTCCGGGCCTTTCTCATGTGCTCTGCGATTAATGAGGCTGCCTGCTCTCGATGAGAAACGGGACACCCGCTCCTGCTGGGGGTGTCTGCGGCGGGAGCGAGGGAAGCAGCCTGGAAACAGCGAGGAAGACATTATACCACGAATGGGGAGGCAGCGAAAATGCCGAGCCGTCTGCTCTGGAGGGGCCATTACAGGGTATAACGCTGGAGAGAAGCATTTTAATAACCCAAAATTACCCGGCTTATTACCTCAGAGGTCGCTTCCATGGTAACACTCCCAACTTGGAATAACCCGCATTTTCATTTTCTGGATCAGAATGACGGCAGGTCCGCACCACACGCCCACGGCCCTCGTGGTGCCCATGTTCTGACCTCTAATCTAGAGCCGGTACAGCAGCCTACAAGAACCGGCCAGCAGATCATCAGGCGGGTTCACCTTTCAGCTGACCCAACACATCCACACATCCACTCAGGCGTATAAATGAAGTGAGCTTCACTCTCACAGAGAAAAGGCACCAGATAAACAATGAAATGAAACCAGAGATGAAACAAGATGCTGGATTAAAAGAAAAAAAAAATAATTAAATTTAAGAAAAACACACGAGACAAAGTTCAGCTTGGCTGGTTTGCCCTGGACCTGAGCCGCGGTGGGCTGGACGCGGACTCTTCTCATCGGCATGACTGTAGAACCGCTCAGCCCCCGTTTGGCTCCCCCCAGCTGCAGGGTGGTACCACCCAGTCGACCATTGACCATCCCAGGAGGATGTGAGTCCCCGAATCACGGCTGAAACCCCAACAGGGCCCTGGGGGTTGCGTGTTTCTTCAAATAAATGAATGAATAAATGGAAATTAATTAATGAATCTGACTAAAAGTGAAGGAGATAACGGCATCCTGGGGCTACATCTACTGACTCATTCATTCATATTCCAACCCCGCTTTATCCTATTGGGTCGTGGGGGGGTCCGGAGTCTATCCCGGAAGCAATGGGGGCCAGCCCATCGCAGGACACACTCACACTGTTACCATTCACCATTGGCCTCAGCATGTCTTTGGACAGTGGGGGGAAACCGGAGAACCCAGAGGAAACCCCACGACGACACAGGGAGAACATGCAAACTCCACACACATGGCGGAAACTCGAACCCGGGTCCCAGAGGTGTGAGGCAACAGTGCTAACCACTGCACCACCATGTCGCCCCTCATCTACTGACTCCTCCACGCTAATCACATGCAGCGACAGCCACAGGTGACAGGTATCAGGGAAATCCTGGACAGCACCCACCAGCCAAGGACCAGTAACGAGGCGTCCGCCCCAGCCGTGATCCCACCTACGCCGACTTCTCAGGAGCCTGACGACGTGCAATCATCCCTCTCCTCACCTGCGGCGGTATTAAGGTTCCCTGCCACCCTAAACATTATGTGGGAAGACGGATGAATGAAATCCAGAGAGAGAACAAAATGACGTCGCCTAAGTGTTCATTAGTCAGAAATAAGTTAAAACCGTAGACCGCGCTCTTCTGCATATCCGCAGAGATTTGATCTCCAAGGAAACAAAATACATACATAATAAAAGCCATTAAGCCACGAACAATGCCGGTCAATCCTGGGGGGCGCCATAGCCAGCCGCCTAGGGCGCAAGCTAATGAGGGGGCTCTGACTCACCGCCCAATCCCACTTTGCCTCAGGCAGGAGCGCCAGCATGGATGCTTTCCGGGGGCACACATGGACTAGGGCCAGTATTGACCATGAATCCGTGTGACACTTCCCTTTCTGCAGTACTCTGTATATACATGTATACATACAGTGTACAAGCACATCCTATAAGGAGAATGAGCTACTTTACCACATTATGCATCTAATAAAGGCCGTGAATAACGGAGAGGTGCATCATTACAGCCAGAAGCACAAGGATTATCAGCAGTCTGTCATCTGCTGTAACCTAGAACACGTCGTCATTGAAAAAAATAAATAAAATAAATAGTTACCAGCCTCAATGGGTAATATTGCCTTTTTAGGGGAAATAAATTCAGAAAAATTTAAAGTCAGAATGCATGCAAAGAATAATTCCATATTGAGGATGGGAAGACAACAGAGCGTAAACGTCATTTCAGGAGACGAACCCAAGAATCCCAGATGATCATTTTATGATGGTAACTATATTTTATTTTTATATAACAAACCTGCCTATGGTTAACAGATAATAAACTATTTTGTAATGTACCCAGTGTCATATTACATGTAGAATTCTGATTTTTAAATAGTAACAAAGAGGAAAGATGTGTTAATGTGATGTGAAAATAGTGAGAAACTGGGTCTGTTTAACTTCTTGCTGAATGAACTGAATGATGCAAGAAACTGCTGAGATTGGCGTAACTCGGGGCGACGGTCTCAGGCTCACTTCAGCTCAGAAATACTTCACTCTATGTACATTTATTTATATATGTTTATATATAATGAGGTGCATCACATGACTGTACCACAAGCTGCGAGGTCCAACCTGCACGGCTAAATCCTCTGACAGCCCAGAAGGCAAACACAGTAAGGTTCATAATGATAATTCCTAGTTAGTGTGATTTTAATTCTTTCAAGAATGGCAGCTTATGCAAATAATGACAATATGCATAAATTAAAAGCAAATTTAATATATTAATGTATTAGTTTAAAACTGCATTCCATTCCCATGTCAAGAACGGGAATGTGAAAATTAAAATTAATGTTGCATTACGAATAAATTTGAATACCACTTAGAGATCACAAACGCACACCAATAAGAGCACAACGTATTTCGTTTTTTTTTTTTTTTTTTTTTTTAATTATGTCGCAAACAATGACATCCAGATATATTGTTAACAATCTGCTGTATGTGACCAAGTGACACCATAAAAGCAAAAATCCGAAGCCCTCAATCTATTCACAAGTGCAGGTGAATGAGACGGATGGACTAGTGGCTGGATGGACGACCTGGGGACAGGGGACAGGCCGAGGTGCATCCGTCCATCCGTCTGACCGCGTTGAAACAGCCCGTCCTCCGGCTAACGCAGGGATTGCTTGGGACCAGCCAATAGCAAGAGCGATTCTCTCCAGACTCGTAACAGTGCTTCAAGTGTTCCGCAGGAAATGCGACGGGAGAAGACAAGAAGGGGAATAAAACTGCATTCTCCCAAGCATCCTCTCCCTCTCATGTCCGTACAAGCAATTGAGAATAGTCCCATTTTTTTCCCTCCCAACCCTGATGTAGTTGCAGCGACGTGCATGTGAATTTCTGAAATTTCCCCCACGGAAAGCAGGGTTGGGGGACAAGAGACGTCACAGCGGACACCACTGCTAAGGACGGAGACGAGAAAACTTGAGGCAATACACCGGAACCATTTCCTATATTAGTCCATTTTTGGCTTAATTCCGTAATTTACAGAGGATTTTAACATCAAGACATAAAACCATTTGGTTTGATTTTTTTTTTCGTCCTAGAAAACCGAGGGCACCCGGCCGGTTGATGCAGATCCCAGGAAAAAAAATGGATCCAAATCCGGTCGCATTCGTTCAGAGGGACTGAGAAGAAGGAAACAAACTGGGCAAGAATTAAGTGCAGGTCTGACCGACACCATGAGGAGCAGCCACTGGCTGCATACAGGGACCGGTGTCTGCTGGGGGGAGGGGGGTTAGCCCAATGAAGCATCCGGTCTGCCACAATCCCAACGGCAAAGGAAGTGGAGGAGTCAGTTCTCAAAGGACGCATGTCCTCCACTGCGCAGCAACACAAATCGATCTCTACCACCATGCTGAGCTGTCTGCAGTTTGCATGCCGGCCGACCAATCAGGGAGGGCGCCTGGGCGTGGGGCCATTTTCGGTCGTCTCTTAAGACTAGAAGCGCACACCAAGAGGACACACATCTCAATACAAGCCGTTAAATATTTGCAGCAGAAGAACGGTGTGCATTAAACTGTAGATGGCAGAAGAATGAGGGAGGCTCTGCCCACCAGCCAATGAGCCTGCCCCTTATGTTTGGCCCCGCCCACCACACCCTCACCCAAAAGCTCAAGGCCCAGGATTGGATCACGCAGCGGTACAAAACGTTGACAATTACAGTTCTCATACTAGCCACCATCGGATTCTTAGTAGCAGGTACATCCAGTACAAACCACAGGAAAAAGTCAGCAAAAGCGCAAGGTAATAGGTTGGTTAAGCAGTGGAATTCTTTATTATATAATTGCATTTTAATGAAAAGGCTAATTAAAATGGTATCGGCATATACGCTTCATTTCCGATTGCTTAAATCCTCGGCCAGGCACGACCAAAGATTTAACAAGAGCAGGGATGTGCAAGTTGATTGGAATTTTTTCCTCTGTCAATTCAGTGACAAGGAATTTTAGAACAATGAATACGCCAGTAACAACAGTTTATTTAAACCAATCTTTCTAATCTTCATTAGTTAAACTAGATCAGCTCAATACAGGAGCTACGGGTCCGTTTGTGTACACGGGGGGAGAGCCCTCGCCTCTGCCCACCTGAGTAAGCCCTCCCCCCAGGCAGGCATGGCCTCGGGGTCACAAGTCCCCGCTAAGACAGTCTGAAATCACCTACTCCATTTTGGTGCTTAATCCATTTTAAGAACCTGTTGGTCAAGATTTGCCCCTTATCATTAAGGATAAGTGCCGTGTATGTATATATTTTTCTTAAATATTTTTTTTAATTTTTTTTTTTTTTTTTACAAAACCACTTTTTCTCCAATGTGATTTTACCCTTTTTTCCATATTCTTCCAGCACAGATCTTTGCACATCCCCTTACATAGGCAACCGTTGTGGGTGCACACTTTGGACGCTTGTCATGATATACATTTGTGGCCGAGTCCAACAGCACATGTGACAATAGCTAGCCAATCACGACAAGGCTCCTTGTGACTCTGTCCAGGGCCAAGCTGCCAGACGGCGCTGAACCAAAAGAGCACCTGATCTCTGCGAATCAAACCAGCACAGAGGAGATTAACCACAGAGAAAAAGCAAGCCATTCAATTGAATATGGAAAAAGAAGAAGAGAGATTTATAAGTGCTGTAGGTTCCAAATCGCCCAGTGCTTGTGAGGGACTGTCAGCGAACACAGCGTGGAGATGCACCTCTCGGAATTTAGTGAATTTTATTAAAGCAACTTTGAAGCTTACTGGAGGGCAGCGATTTCACCCAAACGTTGCCTGGTCTAGCAGCTAGCTAACGGAGTCACTGGAGATTACAGTTGGTCTAATTCTTGGAAACCAGGAGTGTATTACCCCAGCCTGACTTGGCATGACAAGAGCCCAAGCGTGTGTTCCCCGCGGTTTCATGACAACAGTTCTGAAAGACGTTCTCAGTGGCGCCCATTAATACATCGACTTTCACAAGAGAATGGTCAGCACACTTCAGAAGTGATGTCACACACAGAGTATTCCAACAACGAGCCTCACAGACATTCAAATCTGCACCAAGGGATTAAAGTTCTCGCATTGAATTCCTCCGCGAAAAGGTCACCAAGCGAGGCACCAACAGACGACGACAGTGGAAGGAAAAAATAAGAAAAACCTAAATTAAAAAAAAAAAAAAAGAAAATAAATCTGACGAGAAGGACACCGTCATTAAATTATGGATTTAGTGGCCCTACTTTTCACCCAGATGACACCAACCTTCAGTTGGTCAGGCTAGCTGAAGCTCCAGCCTGTGTTAAACCTGTGGTACTTCTAAACAATGTTATGGAAATTTACAGTATACAATTTTGGATTCACCATGCAATACTTTTTTGTGTAACATTTAATAGCTCAATCTACATCCAGAATAATTTACATAAAAGGACAATAGTTATTTAAACAGAGCTCGATGGATAGTAACCATGGTAACTGAGTGCATCCAGAGGAAATGGCGGAAGGGGTGGGGCGTGGAGGTCCTGCGGGTGAGATCATCAGCGACACTCCCACACTTTTACTGTTTGATCTACGCTCCCTGTCACCACATAGGGAGCCGTCTTGTGGAAATCTGAGGGAGAGAGAAGACAAAAAATTAGACTGAACTGGCACAGATAAAGCATTTGGAGGACTGGATCGCAAACCACATGAGGCAGCAAAAGTGCGCTGGAGAACGATGGCGGCTGTTCATCTGTCAGTTACGGGAAGCATAACCAAAAGCCACCTCCTGTGAACTTGAAATCGGTTCTTTATAACTTTAAAGTGCCTTACAGAACACAGGTTGCTCTTAGCCTCCATTTACTGTAACGGGGGGGTCATGGGGGCCCTCGCTGTGCATTATAAAACATACGGCAGTAAAGAGCTTCGGATTGACAGAGCGACGGCCCTGGAGAGATCCTTTGCCTTGATCCTGAAAAAAGCACCACATCTACCGCATGCTGGGACCTGGGAAGGCCCAAAACACCCCCCCCAGCAAGAGCGAGCGGCCACGGGACACAGCATGAACTGGGCGAACCTCAGTGCTGCCAGAAAACAGCTGACAGCCCCAGTGTTCCTCCAGAGAGCACTGGGCCAGACTGAGCCAGAGGGGGCGGCAATCTGCTCTGACACACACACGCACACACACACTTCAGTCCCAGCCCTCCATCCCGCGCTCACCCAGAGAGGTAACGAAGTGCTCGTGGGCAGACAAGGTCTTCATGCAGCGTTTGTTCTTGAAGTCCCAGATGCGCAGGGTCTTGTCGTCCGCACAGCTCACGATAAACTTCCCGCCGGGGTGAAACATCAGGCCGCGCACCCAGTTATCATGGCCGACCTGTCGGGCAGGGGGCAGCCGGGTCACACGCAGAACGGCGAGCTCCGCTCAGGCAGACGCCCCACCCCTCCTCGCCCAGGCTGACCACTCACCAAGGTCATAAGGCACATGCCAATGCTGACGTCCCACATCTTGATGGTTTTGTCCCTGGAGCCTGACAGCAGGAAGGGGCCGGGCTTCCCACTCTTTTTAGTCTGGGGGAGGGATGCAAGTGACGTGAGAGGATGCGGGAAGGCGCCCGCCCCAACTGTGCCACCCCTAGTAAATAAGGCCTGATGGGGCATCACGTCCCAAAGAGGGATCTTCCCTTCCGCTGTTTGTTTACACATTTCAGAGAGAGTGTGAGACACGGGGAATCTCCCACACACAGACTTATTCACCTGATGAAGGGGCTGTTAGATACACATTTCGATAAAAGGTTCCACTCATCACACTGCTGTCATGTCTGAACCTCAGACTTCAAACAGACAGCTGCAAACCCAAAGGGGCTCGATACAAACGACCGGCTTGAAAGGGTCTCTTACAAGGATGATTAACAGCCATCCAATCTCAATCAGCTGGATGGGTAAATGGCACTCGGCTGCATTCAAGCCATTTCATCTCGGCTTGAAAGACAGCCCTTTATGGTCTGGCTTGCCGTCTACGGCGAGCTCAACACACTCCTCCAACGTAAAGTGCAGGATAACCTCATTTCTTCAGTAAATCTGCTGCTATAAAGGGGAATCCCGCAGCGAATGATCAAAAGCTAAGAACCAAACTCGATAAACTAAGTGAACGTCTACAGGATGCAGCCGGTCCTCTACGACAGCCTCCACCTAACTGAACCATTCGAGCGGCCTATGTCACACACGATTATCGCCCGGGTGCCATACTTTGCCCACGACCAAGAGCAGAGTGAATGCCCAAGCATCCTCTATTGCGGATCCATGGATTTTCATCTGGAGTCACACAAAGACACGTCCACCCTCCACAACACGTGGCATGACAGCGTGCTCGGCCATATGTTACACCAAGACGCTGTCCAGCTTTAGACCCGGCATCAGCACACGGAGGAAGCTACTAGTCAGAAGAGTGTTTGGAAGAGTGTGTGTATTTACACATGCTGGCCCTGAAGGGGTACCAGCAGCCAGTATGGCTGTCATAAGCACTGTTATGCTGATGGCACACGGCAACATACATCTGTAAAGAGTGGGTGAGATATTTCACACAGGTTACGAGCTTGTGAAGTTAAAAGGACACTGGGGACAGGATGAGACAATACCCTCCTGCTGCCGTGGGCACCTCACTCTCAAAGTCACAACAAAGACTGAACAGTCAACGAACAGCCAACTTCTCATGCATTCCTGGCCTGGTGAACTGCTTATCACCACTGTTTAACTGACCCATCTCCCAACACAATCCTTTGTCTATAATTTACACTCTACTTTCTGATAAATGACCTCGACAGAAGTAACAGATCATCTAGCCAGACATCAAGGATGGAGCAAATGACTCTAAACATCTAAACAGAGCCCATAAAAGCGGCAAACCAGTGACTGTCACCTTGACGAAAAGGGTATGTTGGGTCACTGACAGGTGACACGATTCCAAGCTGGGCCGCGAGCCATTCGCTGGGAAGAACACCGAGCTCCGTTTGATTAGATTAATGTTCTGCTGCGACTGAGCGGAAAAGGCTTCTTCTCAGCACTATCTGAGAACTAAATGACCGATGACACCTAATAAGCCCCGTTTATGAATTAAGGTTATGGGTATTTAAAATAAATTTTTTTAAAAAAGGGCAGAGGGCCAAGAATTTGGCACCAACACCTCACCATCCAGAAAAAGCAGCACACATTCAACTACTCGACCATACAAGCACGATTTTAGCCGAGAGCTAAATCAGCTAAGAGACGAGGGTCTCTCCAGGAGAAAAGCACTACGTCTGACCTCTGACCCCGTGGCATCCAAGATAGTGGGGTGAGCACTCTCGGGGGCCCAGGAGATGCACTCCACCACGTGCTCGTGCTCCCGCAGCTCCGCCTTGCACTCCTTGGTGGCGGTGACCCACACGCGCACCGTCTGGTCATTGGAGCTGCTGGCGATCAGCGAGCCGTCTTGGTTGGGCCGCACCATGCGCACCCACTCTCTGTGGCCGGTGAAGGTCTTCACGCAGTACCTGGAGCAGGGGGGGTGGGAGG
>JAODKF010000139.1:652011-666325 GCA_026779585.1 Mormyrus proboscirostris | reverse complement strand
GTGGGAGGGGGAGATGCTCTTCAGGGAGGGGGGCGGATCTGTGATTCCACTGGACAACAGGCCAAAGCAAATGGGTTTAAAAATAAAACCCCTAAAATCTCTCTCTCTACATGTTACTCTATTCATAAAAGAGGGTAACTGGCGCTAAACCCCCGAGACAAAGCTCTGAAGGAGAAGCTTGTTTACTCTCTCTAGAGGCCAGAGTTCGCTGGGAACTGGAAAATAAGTGCTAAGACCCCAGGGATCGAGGTGGGGGGGGATGGGGGGCTGGGTGTGGCGACAGTGCTGCTCACACAGCACCGACACACAGCCAGGCGGCCGGAGGGCTACCCTGCTTACCCAGTCGCAACCTCCCACATCTTAATGGTTTTGTCCCTTGAAGCAGACACTATGTGGTCCCCATTAGGCATGATGGCTACTGAAGAAACATTGTGGTCGTGTCCTAAAAAACAGAAGCACAAAATGATAAATGTACAAGCAGAATGCTGCAGACCATGCGCTCTCCCTGTGGCAAAGAAATATTACAACAGAAAACTTATTTACAAACCAGGATCTGCAATGGAGGAGAATATATGAACCGTCACTAAATTATTGCGCTAAGGAGAGGTGGCAGCATGTGACAAGGATGGAAAACGACTCGTCACCGGGAGGGAAGGGAACAGAACGCCAGATTGGAACAGAGGTTCTAAGATCACGGGCCTTTTAACTAGAGAGCCACTTGATGAATGATTAAGACCACAAAAGTGATTTAAATAAATTAGGCAATTAAATAAATAGAACCCTCCTATTTGTCATGGACCTCTTTGTTCTAAGAGGGGAAAAAAAGCTAATTACACAGGCTGCCATTTTTAAGCGGCTGAAGGTCTGATGGAACGGTAAACAGGCGGTAAAAAGCAGGCTTTAAGATGAGCTGAGGCCCACAGAATGTTATCGCGTCTCAGGGAGGGATGATTAAACTGCCATCCAAATCTCATAATCCCCTGCCAAAGCAGCCAATCTGCGCAGGGAGTGTGCGGCGATTCCAGGAGGACTACGGCACGCAGACCAGACTCTCTGGGAAGAGGGGAACACACGGAAGGCGCAAAATAATCCCCCATGCTAATTTTGCCGGTCTTCAGGCCCCCCTCTGCTCAGCGAATACACACCATTTTACTCAATGGGGCATAACGAATGTCAGAATGGATTTAAAAAATAATAATTCCAGATTTGCCGCATTAATGGTTCTACAGTAGTCTGTTTCTAACTAGCAGAAGTGTTTGCCACTGCAATGGCTGCTTCAGTGACAAGCTGTCCCCCGTGCCTCTGACCGCCCGTTAACAGCCCAACACAGACGCAGGCCGGCACAGCCTCACGGCCCAGACAGCTGAAACGTAAACCCCTTCCTGTGACGCTGCTGCATCCTCGCCGCCACGAGCAACAGTATTAGATATGCTGCGGCAATCCGCGAAGCAATTAGAATTTTACGGAGCCACTGGCGGCAGCTCGATAGGCTTCATACGGGAGCACACAGACGTCTCCCAAATAACCACAGGCGTCGCAATCTTCCTCAGAGCCAACGTGAATGATAAAGCCAGCTAATAATTTCTCTTCTAATAGAACAGATTCCAGCAGCCTGGGGCGAGGGGAGGGGCCAGTCTGCAGAATCGGTCCCCAGACGACCGAGCTCACGAGTCACGCGGAGAGACCAAACGCGCTCGCCGTGAATCGGGAAGCAGACTGTCAGCTCTCCCTGGATTTGCGCCATGCCTAACGTGTTAATGAGCGGCATCTGCAGCGCCTGCTACCTCGTACACCTCGAGTACTGCACCCCGCCCCCTCGACGACACCCATATCTGTAGGCCCCGCCCCCTCACCATGCATGGTCCGGATGCACTCGAAGCCCTGAAAGTCCCAGAGCTTGATCGTCATGTCGGCGGAGCAGGACGCCAGTAGCTTGCCGGTCTGATCGAAGGAGATGTCCTGCACGGAGTCCGTGTGGCCCTTCAGCGTCCGCTCGAAGTCCCCCGTCTCGTAGTCCCACACCTGACGGGGAGGGAGGAGCAGGACAGCCCAGCGTTCAGTCTCCAGCCCGCATCTGTCCCTCCCCCCCCCTCCTTAATTTGCACCCCCCCCAGGGCCAGTCTGCTGCTGTCATGGACAGCCAGTCAAGCAGAGTGCAGGCACAGCTTGCGGAAGGCAGGTTCAGACTAGCAGACAAGGCAGATGGGCATGAAGCGGAAGCCTCTCTGTGCAAATGTTACCATGGTAAAATAGATCAGGGCAGCCCCAAACGTGCATCAGACACCTGTCAGACTGTTAAAGGAGCCCTGAAACACAGCAACCCACAGGAGAAACCCAGAAGTGGGTCATTTCCCATAGTACACTGAGCCTGGAAATAACGGCATTATGAAGATGAGGATGTGACGGATCCTGGAGTAAAACGCTGCTCACAGGACAGGCCGGGAGAAGGCCAGGAATCCAGAGAGAGCGCGACCGCCTGGTGAAGAACCATCCTGCTATGCACCGAGGACGACATCTTCTGATCAGAACAAAGGCAAGGTGGACTGCTGAAGGTGACCGGAGAGGGAGGGCAGCTCAGCCTGGCCTGTCCGCAGCAGAGAGGGGTGCATCGCAAGGAGTATTACTGTCAGACGCACGCAGGTTGGCGTTAACCGTCAAGGTGCGTATCCACGCACACGCAGGCCCCAGCCAAGCACCTGCGGCCCGGCCCAACAGGAACGCAAACAAGACTGGCGGCGCCGGAAAGTGGGACACCGAGGAGGGGCTTTAACCCACCCCTCCCCCGTCTGCCCCGGGTTGGCTACTTTGGCTGCTGGCACTCGAGCGGAAGATGGATTCGCGGCAAAGCCAGCGGGTCCTCCAGCGGGACCACAGCCAAAAGCAGGCTGGAAGCAAAACGCCGCCCTCCCCCCCCCTTTTTTTTGCTTCTATGAATAAATCATCCAGGAAAATATTTATTCCAAACTGGGACGCCTCTTTGCCAGTGCGGGGCTGGCGATAAAAATAGGCAAAAACGAGGAGGGGCGGAGCAGGTGGGACGAAGGAGTCGGGATCATGTGATCATGTTTTGATCGATCGTGGCGGAGCGTGTACCTGCAGTGCAAGGCAGCAGTGCAGGGGGGGGGGCAGATGAGATATGCAGAGAGCGAAGGGAAGCTGGGCCCCAGATGGAGAATGGTCCCTGTTTCCAGTTAAAGGCCACCTGAGCGTCGAGATCAGGCATGTGGACTCACCTTTATTGTGGCGTCCTCCGAGGCAGAGACCATGACGCTGAAGACAGGGTGGAAGATGACACGGGTCACAGGACTTCTGTGACCGCTCAGGGCATACTTCTCAGGGGGCCGCGGGATCCATTCTTTGGGGTCTCTCTTCTGGCCGATGGGACCACCTAAGGTTATTTCCTCCTTGGCTTCGTTTAGCTTAGATTCCAGTTCCATCACCTGCGTGACAGACGCCAGGGATCACAAAACAGGTGACGTCCACAGACATACATATATACCACCGGCTGATATTAACGAGTGTCCATGATGAGGCATAATCAGCGCTAATCTGTCTTTCAATTAATTATAGGAGAACCAATGCATTGGTAATACCACTTTGACCACTGCTAATCATTTCATGCCATGCTCCTGCAGCTGTGACAGCCCTGCAGGGGGCAGAGCTGAGCAGAACACGTTCATAAAAACGGCATGTGTTTTTACCATCCACCACGGAGAGAATCACGCTGACGCAACAAGACTTTGGTCAGGGCTAACCACTGACGCCAAATGATGGCCACACACTTTAGGGACAGAATGTACAAACCTTCTTTTGCAATCTGATGACTGAAGTCCATTTCTTTTCCAAAAGGCCGGCATACTTCTTATCCAGTTCTTCATTCTGCCAGAGCCAGAAAGATACGAACAATGAGAACTCAAAGCTGTCATTTTAAACAGCGGAATTCCTCTCTCCTGCAAAAACAAAGGGAAAACGCCCTGAATCCTTCCAATAAGTTAGTATGGGAAATCCAGCCTCCAGCAAGATAACAGGCCATAGACGGGACAGCAGGGGGGCAGCCATAACTCAGGGTTTAATCCCTTCACATGGGTTAATCTCCTGCATTCAAGGAGAGCTTACAATGATTACAATTATAGGAACAGTAGACTAGGAAAAAAACATTACCATCAGGGTGTCTGATACTCACTCTAGGACAGCAGTGGTTCGGTAGTGCACACAGACGAACACACACGCACGCGTAAACTTAAAAAACTGAGCCTCACACAGTTGGTGACCACGGTTTAAAGCAGGTGTTTCAGTAAAAGTGAAGCACTTGCGCAGTAGGGGACACCGTAAATGCTTGATTGTTTAAACGGAAACGCAGCTATTTGATTTAATACGGAGCAATTAGCATCCACTGGAGTTGGTTTCCGAGGAAATGGGTCAGGCTCCAGCAGACAGCCGCAGTGCGCTGCCCCCCATGGGTCAGTTCGGGCTACGGCGGCGGGGCGCCTACAGCTGTGTACAGCACCTGTGCACAGCCTTTAATGTGCTAATCAGCGGCAGCCACACGCTGCCTCACCCATCAGGTCCACCCTCCCAAACCAGGCTGTTCTGCTCATTTATTTATTTATGTGACCGAGGAAACATGAGCGAGGCTGACAGGCAGGCCACGGGCAGACAGCTTCAGCTCACAAGGCCACAGGCTGGGGGTGGGGGGGGTTTAGACGTCACATCACACAGCTAACTGTCCCAGCAGCGCAAAGCAAAAGCTGAGGGAACTCCAAGCAGCCACATTGAAGGGAGCCGCATTTGCCATCCCATCACAAAGCGGCAGTGCAGCTGTGACTGGGATCACGGTGTGGTGGGGGGGGGGTGGTATTGAGATGACAGGGGCCGCATCCTTCTGCCGGCTGCTAGGCTATGCTGCTAACGTGCGCCACCACGCATAGGCACTTACAGCCCTCTAACCAACAAGGCGCTACGCTCCTACCACCAGGCCTTCAGAACCACCTACGACAGGCCGGGCATCCCGGCTGGAAATGCAGACTTTGCAAAGACACGCATTTGGCGTGTAGAAAGATACTAACGCGATGGAAATCCATTTGAGTAAATGCATAAAGAACAATTTAAAAATAGCGTGAAAGGCTCGCACAGAAGCGCACCTTCGTGTGACACCCGCCTGCTCCATCTATTATTCAGTGTGTTTCCACCAAGGAGGAAAGCAATGCCTGAAACATGCCTGCAGACAAAGAGGAGCAGCAAGGAAACGGGGAGAAGTGCAGCCAGGCCTGCTACTTAAAGGGGACCCTTTGTCTGAGGCCAGCTCCCTCCACAGGAGCAGAGCAGCACGCCTCCATTCAGCTTCGCCTCTCAGATCTGTCACAACAAAGCTCGCGGCCACACTGTCGCCCATGTCGTCGGAATTAGCGCTCTTCATCAACACCACCAAGGGCACATTCATCCTGTCACGTTCACGCCGCCCGCGTCAATCAACGGGGAACGTCCAATTAGAGTGCATTGTGTGAAGCTGTCTGAGGCGGCCCAGACTTACCATGTCTAACTCGGCCTCCTTCTTGAACACCGAATATGCTTCCTCATATCCATTGGAACGAAGATAATCGGCAATCGCTCGATTTCTGGAAAACAAAAGAGTTAAATTAGTCCCCTTGATACACTCTTTGGGCTGTCTAGTAACGTAAAAGCCATTAGTCAGGAATTAACCCACTATATAAAATGGAGAACAAAACCAAACTCAAGGACAAAAGACAGATGTGACACATTCAGGCAGTCGCTCTTCTCACAGGAACAAGTTTGCAGAATAACATGAAGCTGCACTGCATTTTGGCAATCGTCAAGCTCCCAATTCTGTCAAGCCACCAACGTGACATTTTTACCAAAAAATAAAAGCATAACCTGAAAGCAGGATAAACAGGAAACCCAAAAAATCATTAAAAAATGAAACTGAAAATCCAAAGTTAGAGTCTGGAAGTAGGTGGTCTGTGTTTAATACATGCAACGCAGGAAAGAGTGTAGAAGGAAACAGCGCCATGTCATCCTGCGACTGACCAGAGAACCTGCAGGACCAATCATTCTTTACTACAGAGGGAAACGGCACATTACAGTGTCACACACAAAATTGCTCACTGCGTCTTCCAGCCAATCTGTCACTTGCTGTGATCATTAGGGTACCATTTTAGAAGCACCATCAACTGATTCATTTATTTGACGTTTGTTCGTTTGTTTGTTTATTTAGCTAACTAGACTTCAAAGTTGGGTGTGTGTGATTTCCTACCTCCCAGTTGTGCTACTAGCTAAGGCTGCCTACGCGGCCATCCAGAAACATCAACCAGGCCCAACTGACCACTCGCCCGCAAACCACCATAGCACCACACTGACAAAGAAAGTGAACTGAATATGATTACGGCCAAGGGTAGCTGAAGGTCATCGCCCATGTGACATGCTGAACACTGTGGGAAGGTCCCCCTCCAACCGGAGGGTTATTTTGAAGCACGATGCTTATCTATGAACCTGAACCACGTAAAACAAGACAGAACACAGGTTTGGAGAGGGGACAGACATAAAAAGGCAAACGCGTGAGAGCAAAACAGAAGCAGCAGTGCTTCCTGCAGGGAGATGACACCACATGAAGAGCTTAAGGACACAAACAGGCAGACTGAACTTTTAAAAGATCCATGCTGTATCAGAGCATCCAATGTGGCTTGATTCTCTCTTCACTCTTCTGGCACAAACTGAAGGATAAGAGAGCAAGATTCACATTTCACGGTATCTAAAGCCTATTTTAAGTCCTAATGGAGCCATTTCGTTTCAGGGCCGTCCTGGACATCAGGGGATCTCGGCACAGGGTTAGAGAGCCACCCCCCAGTGCTGCTGGCTGCGCTCCACATGCAAACAAAGCTGTGGAGCTGGGCAGGCCGAGACACCCCCCCCCCATCTGCTCCCACACTCAGACTCCAACTGCGTTACCAGGTTGCCAGATACTGAGACAGATTACCACCATGTGAAAGGGAGGTCCGAGTGCTGGGGGAGGGCAACCGAAAGCACCTCAAACCATGTGTTATGTCGTCTGCCAAAATGACGAAAACCCTGAATCACCGCAGTTAAAAAACCTGGCTCAGGTATCACAGCTGGATGGGGGGAGACAGCATACAGCAGAATAAAGGGAAAAAATTAAATAACCCACAGATACATTGTGCATGTGTGGCTATACTCCTGGTTTCCATGGAGACCAATACACAGCTAGCCCAGGGAAGAGGGGGAAGAAAAAAACCTGAACGTACGAGTGGGCAGACATTACAAGGAGCGAGCTGTAGTCAGGATAGAGGTGTACCAAGAAACATGCGGACAAAGCTTTCAGAAGCTCACACCCAGCCACCGTCATAGTTATCAACAGCCTTTTCGATCAAGAGGCAGCCATCAATCAAAATGCAAGTGCCCCTAAGCATTAGGCCGGCCCCCAATCAGGAACACTCCAGATAAGTCACCCTCTCTATCATTCCATACATTCCACAAAGCAATTACTATGTTATCAACAGTACTGAGTGAGGTACTTCACCCTGAACCCTGATACAGCTTTAGTTATTCAGAACAATCCAAAAGGAGGTATGATATACATCAACTACTTATGCACTCCTATAGTCTAGAACCACACACATCTTATTTTGGAACCTTATTATGGAATTCAGTATGAGAATGGCAGTTCAATTATTTAATATTAAACCAGTGAAATAGACAGACACCTGCAGCCGGCCTTCACGCGGTCTTTCCAGGCCCCGCACAATCGAGGGGCCGCCGCCGCCAGAGAGGGTCAGGAGACGCAGCATTACCTCATCTCTCCCCACGGAGTGTGCGCTAGCGCTCCCGCCCCTGGTTGTACCACAGCACAGCACACAGAGAGTTATATCAGCTCGATGCCGCCCGACACAAAGCGGCTAGCCGCGACTCCACGACCCCAAGAAGGGCCGCTTCCAAAATTACACGTTTCATTGCCGTCTCAACAATCATTAACAGCGGGGTGACTTTAAAATTCCCCGGCTCTTATTCTGCGGCAACTGTCACGCTACGCTTCTCTGCTTCGCAGCCATTTCAAGGCTGCATATTTAGCTCAATCCCCTAAAAGGAACAAACACTCCAAAAGCAGCAGCTCTCAATATATTCAGACCATGACATCATTTAATGGGGCCTGTTCTCCTGGTTTTGAATGCAATGACCTGCAGGGAGGGGGAAAAGCTGAACCAGGAAGAATGGCTTATTTGCCAAAGTTCCATAAAAGCCATTTCTGTGGCACCTGAAGAGAGGGATGGCTGGAGGAGAATTTTATCTCCTGCCAAGACATTTAAAGGGATGCTAAGTATTTGTTAAATGCTTTAAAAGCAGCAAGGCTGGAAAGGAAACGATATATTAGAAAATCTCCTAAAAACACCATAATTGGAAGTAAAGCACAGGAGGGTCTTAAGTAACAAAATTATTACTTCTGTCTGATTCCCAGCATCTATCTTGTCATTTAAACAGCCTTTCCGTGGCACAAAGGGCTCACAAAAGCAGAGTGAAGATTCATCACCGTGCATGTGGGACAATTTGAGATCATAGTGCATCAGCACATGTACAGGACAAAGTCAGACTCTGAGGCAGGATCCCTCATAAAGGGATTCCTGGAAGGGCCCAAATGTGCAGATGTGCAGAGGGAGGATCCGGCTCATCTGGGCAATGCACACACCACTCCATTACCTTCCAAAAATATCTGCCAGAACAGCATATTAGCCACAAGTTCCTGTTGGAAACTTCCCTAAAATGCTGCTTTCTCTCCAAACCCATACTTGGTGTGAAGGAGAACACCACCAGTAAACACTGAACTACCAGAATATATAGACATTTGCACCAGCTTGGAAAAAGGACACAGTCAGGTTCTAACCTTTTCTTTACTATACTGCTGACATCCACATCTGTGTACCAGCATTACCACCGGTTAATCTACAGTCCCTTTTCAAAAGGCTGCTGTGCAGATAAGGAGAAAAAAAATCTATACAATGGTCTTACACCCATTTCCAAAGTTGTCTCAGAGAGCATATTATGCAGGCATTAAACCAAGAGGACTTATCCATTTTACAAAAGATGGGCTCTTTAATGTGAAGTGTGACTTAACACCATAAGACGTTGATGGGGAAGGGGGGGGTATGTGCACAAGTAAAACTGATTTTCTGCTGGAAACAGATTAGGTAGGACATTTTGCAGGGTGGCAGGAGCCTTACTGTAGACGGCAGGAGAAAGCACCCATCTTAAGAGCATCTTAGCTCCCTCATTCACTGGCTGGAGAGCCAGCCTATTCTCATGGTCCACAAGCGGGCTGGTTACCATGACAACCACGGGGGCCAAATGATGCGGACGGGGGGGGCGCCTCCCAGGCACGCGGCCCGGGTCCCGTGTGTTTTCTCAGCATGTGAGAGCACTGCCAGCTGTCACCGCGTGAAGCTATACACAGCAGCGTTAATGAGATCCGGTGCGTCTTTCAAAGGCCGTGTTGACCAGGCAGCCGCGAGCCACAGACACACAAGTTACAGGGCTTTTCAGGGAGCAGTTTGGTTCTTACACACCAGCTACATAGTGACACATTACCTGTGAGTCTTTTACAATCATTCGCAGCAAGACAGAAGACCGAAAGAGCAGGAATGTGACCTGAACACAGATGCTTTCTTTTTCTTTTCTACTGTTCAGCAGCAAAATAGTACAAAAAATTTGCATAAGAACAGACAGGGCAATGAATCTGATCGAACGCTGTGAAGGCATTTGCCAAATGTAAAAGGCTCACACACGCCCAGCTAGGTCACTGTCTCCCCAGGCTGACAGAACCGGCTTTGAAACCAGTTTGAATAAGAACAGAAGGCTCATCACGCCATTGGTCTGACAGGCCGTGATTAACTCTGCCATGGTGGAGGGCACCCCACTGCCAGCCCAGCCTGGTTGTCCCTGCCCAGTAAACCAGAAATGGGCCTCTACAGTGTAACCTGACAGGAGTATGAGCATATTCACCCCTGCCCTGGGTACATGCAAACACAGCGCATTAACGCGCATTAACCAAAGTCCCCAGACCCCAAAACCCTTCCTATGCCCAAAGACACAAGTGTACAAAAATATTCAAAATACTCAAATCTGCATGCCTGACACAGATACCATGTAGGGAAACAATCCCAGAAACAAATATAGGAATGCAGGAAACTAACAGGGTAAAAACTCTAAGGTCGTTGGGCCCCAACAAAAGCATTTCCTCTAACTTCATCTTCATCTCCGGTAGGCTGCTTCTGCAAGTTCATATCCTGTGTGTCATGCAGAATCCCCTGCATCCAGTTTAAAAATCACACTGCAGTAAAGCACAGGCTGGAATGGCTGTAGCCTCTCCAAGCTTTCAGATGGACCCCCCTAAACTCAAAAAAATCCATTCATTTTTATATAATCTATGAATAAGAGAGTTCAGGGATACTGACACTGTCCTCCAGTCTGCCCTAAAAATTTTAATGGGAGCACCCTAAATACATCAAAGGACATTTCAACTGTTTTCACACTCCGGGCATTGTCTAAAGAGTCAGGTCTGGACATTTTTCGGAGTTGCTCTTTCACACATGGAACACAACTGGGAGACTACCCATGTCAGAAACGTTTACACCTACTAGAAATAATCTGGTTGGTTCAAATCAGGGGCGGTGCTTGGATAGAGCATGCAGGAGGCGGGGCATGAGGAAAAAATCTTGGCGTCTACAGTTTGCTGTGTCTGTCTGCATTCTTCCGTTTTCACGCCAGTCACACGATACAAATGTCAACACACTCACTCATTTGAAGTGAATTCTCCATGCTCCATTCACACATGGGGGTCAAGTGAAAGTTGCCCGGACTTTGTATGAGGGAGCTAGCAGGGTAAAATCCATCTAATGTCCGAACATTTACATGCAACCCCTCTGTTTGTGTCTTTAGAGGGGCTTTAGAAACCAAAACCATCGTCTTTAAGTAAATGCCTATACTACTAACCTTTCCCAAATTTCCTCCCACCTCACTCTTTAATGTCACTGGCAATATAAAGCCAAGTACACCCAAGCCTTGAATTATGACCTGGAGCTGTCACTCCAGAAGACTGGGCAGGTCCATTTCAGATTCAAGCTTCAGTACAGAATAGCAGGCAAAGCAAAGAGCATGACATCTACAAACACACCCCCAGAAGACTAAACCACTGAATGAAAGCATTTGTATTCTGCTTGTTAGGAGGCAAAGAAAGAAGCATTGAGTTGAGCAGTCAGCTGGTCAATGTCACCATTTTCCTTCATCCATTGTTTTAAAAGTAACAAAATCAAGATGGCTGCTCAGACCAGGATCTACACTAGCCGGCACTTGCCAAACGCCCAGGACAGCAGCAGTGTTTAATTTTATAATTGCAACAGATGTTAAATTTCATGACAGTCTCTGCTACACCTGCAAAGTGCTGCTTTGTTCAAATGTCAGCCCTGACAAGCCATGTAAGTGACAATTGGGGAAAACCATCCTTTCCCTTTAGTGAAGTAGAAACAGATGGAAATCTCTGAAGTACAACTTTACTAGAGATAGCAAAGTCACTTAACAAAATATACATGTTAAATTACATTTTTTTTAACCTTACATTTTAACAAGAAATAGACTGATCGCAGAAAACTACCTTGCAGCTGCTAAGGTTTTCTGGGCTTGCTACTCATTACACTCAAATCAAAGAAAAAACAATTCCCTCATTTAACCATGTACTGTACTTCTGGACACACGAAGCAAATGTTGATGCAAAGGCCTACTAAAACTAATTAAATGTTAAACACATTTGGCCTGTGTCACATCTGATCTTTAGCCTGAAGGGTTGCAGATGTAATCAAACCACTGGCAAATCTATCCTCAAACAGCACCTCACAACGTGTTTGACATGGGCATGATTAAAGCTCTAATCTAGATGAATCAAGGGTTAATTACTTTGTGTAAAGCACCGGAGGCGCTTTACCAGTTTCCATGATTACAGCTTGGCATTACAGGAAGGACTCCACCAACTCAAAATCTGCCCTGTCAGCCATCCTTTAGCTAATCATTTCTAGGCTGATAGACAGCTAGGTTATGTCTAATAACTGACCCTTGGATGCTGTGATCTTACAGAATTTATTTACGAGGCTACCTGCAGACATTTACTTGTGTTCTTTCAGTCTTAATACAGGGAAACATTTAGGGAATATCTTGTAGCCCCCCAACTTTGATTTGATGGTATAATTAAACAGAATTTCAGTCAATGCAGGTGAAAATGGATATGTCGAAGAATTTAATTTAATGAATACCGAAACTAATAGGCTGTCATGTGAAACACTATTTATAAAGGAAAGATCCCCTCATTCCACTACCCTAAATTTTAATCACTCTCCGCAAACCAACCAACAACTGGGGTCGTAGCAAAGAAACTCAAAATGAGCATCACTGAGGTTCCTTTCAGAAAAAGCAGCCATACACTCAGTTAATCATTCTTTTCATTTGAACCCATTCTTCAGATTAGTTCAATAAAAATGACTAAGCAACAATTAACAGAGGTGGTTTCAAAACCAATGATTTCCTATTAACCGTTATAATAAAAACCCCGAGATAGATAAGTAACAAATGGCTTTACCATTTTATACTCCCTTTAAGACACAAAACTCATTTAAATTTATCTTAAGGTAGATCTAGCTGTGGTTCTGCAGGATGACAGAATTGACAACTGGGGACTTAAATACCTCTCTAAGACTAAAAGAATACTGATAAAGCACCAAGTATTTTAATTAAAAAGACACAAAATTAGCACCGGCAAAATGATCACATTAATAAAAGGATTCATTCTGGTCTGGCAAGGAGGTCATGTCAAAAAGACAGAACCTACTTCAGGACAGACAGGACATGGAAAGGGGTATGTGTGGGAGTTGGGCGAACACGTGGCGAGGCCACTCACAGCTCGTCTCGTTGTCTTTGTGACAGCACCATGGTGGCTGTGAGGTTGGGGCAAGGCTGGGGTGCCGATGCACTTTCTGCCCTATGAGGTCACAGGTCCAACGCTGAGCTCCGGCTTACAGGGGGGAGGGCGGTCCTCCGCTTGGGGGATCTCCACGCACGTACGCAAACTCTGGGAACGAGACTTGCAGGTGGCTTGCGGACATCCAGCAACACACACTTTCACTTCATCTAGTGGAGGGAGTGGGGGAATGGAAACAGAGAGAGACAGAGAAAGAGACTGAACACATGGGCACAACAGATCCGCATGTGGGCTAAACACTACTTCCTGTCCTCAAAAAACCTTTAAATCAGAACCCGCATAACTACTGTATTTCCTGTCAGTTTCATCAGGCATCACATCAGGGCTGTGATGTAATTGGCTTACATTTGCCTCATGACTGAAAGACCTCTGGCTCACCCTCTGCATTAAGTAGAATAAAAGCATATAAAATACATATAAATTAAAACCTTACTATAGAGTAGAAAAATATAATTTTATATTGCATTTTATTATGAAGCACCATTCTTAATTACTACCCAAAACGCATAAAGAGATATCAAATTTGAGGAGGGGGGGACAAGGACAATACAATTAAGTTTGATTGGGCTTCTACAGAACAGCAGAAACAACAGCCCGATGACAGCTGCAGGTGACCATTGCGCTGATTGTCATTGTGGAGTGAGAAGAACAATCAACTGCAAACAAAGCTGCAGGCATCAGAGACGAAAGCGAAGAGCACGACGGGGGCCCAAAGACACGGTGACTGTGACGGGGATTCAAGACCTCCCAGGAGCACTTACTAGGCAAAAACGCAGACACCTCCCACAAGGGAAAAAGCACAGCTCTGGATACACAAAGACAAAAGATCCGGAGATGTTCCTAAGACACAATCCTCATAATGCAGGAATACTCTGCTACAAAGCGAAGAGCAGGTGAAGTAGCTGCTTACTGAAAATGGATTCGATGCATTTGTTCACAATGACATTACAAGCAGATAAGGGTCTCACTTCTCACTGCATCACCTGACCTTTGAACACTGACATCAGTAAACGAGCTCGTGACAAGAACACAGGACTACACCCAACAGAAGGCAGAGAGCAGTGCAGCTGCCAACTGACCTACCCACACTACCTTCTGATTATAAACACGCTTTATTTCCTATTTTTTACTTAAATGGGACTGAAAAAACAGTAACATCTGGATGGAAAAAATATCCCATCTGACTGTTCTTTGCATTCCAGGAACGCTGAGATCAGAATGCTAAGAGCACAATGCATTATGAAAATTTCATGCACATCGGGGGGGGGG
>JAODKF010000139.1:621321-631357 GCA_026779585.1 Mormyrus proboscirostris | reverse complement strand
GGCATAAATCAACTGATATCGAAGGCACCAATGCCCCCCCCCCCCCCCACCACCCAGGGTCCCCAGTCATAACCAGCGGGGGACCCCACTCAGCGTAGCAGGCCGACAGCACTAAAAGGCTTCCGTTTGGGCCTCTGGACTGATAAAGATAAACAAATGAGTCTCTTTTTGAAGGACACTAAAGAAACACAGTTAAATACACAAAGAAAGGAGATCACAAACAGGGGGGGAATATCCCATGAAGCAGAGCTCTGCACAAAACAGGACAAAGTTCCTACCACAGATCAAAGTGAGGCAACGCTGGAGGTGTTGCAAAACAGGAGACCCATGGTTAAATATAGCAGAGAGACAGGGCAGACCGTGCAGTGGGGGAGACCACATGCTGCCAAACCCCCATCAGACAACAGCACCATCCTTCAAGAGTCCCTGCCTTCACCGTCGACAAGGTGCCCCCCCCCCCACAGACATCTACACCAACAAGCACCACTGCGCCCCTTCACCCCCCTACCCATAGTCTACGTCTATGGCCCCATGAGGAAAAGCCAGGTGCAGACCACAAACCAAAGTAGCAGCTCCTAAACAGATCCGGCACCAAAAAGCCGTCATATTCCAGAAGAGAGCTGCAACAGATTCTGTGAACAAGACCGGGAACATTTCAGAAAAACACACTAAAAGGTCTTCTTCCTCCGTCGCCCTTCGGCCCTGGACAGCTTACCAGCGCAAACGATGCTGAAACAGATTAACTTACACGGTGAAGCACAAGCACAAAACACCACAGCGCCTTTAAGACTTTCTGCAAAAACCCAAGAAGACGGGCATCTCAATTCTGATCCAAACCAACAAAGATCTTTAAGATATCATCTCTGGTCATCCATGAGTGATCAACTTTGGTTTTGGAGAAAGGATCACTGTGATATTCCACCACATCTGTAATCTTCAACAAAATCCCTGACAAATGGAGAGCCAATGTACAACTTACCACGCCGAAGGGGCACCAAGTGTCAAAATGGGAGTCGAGAGACCAGAAGTTCTTAGTTAATGTCCAACAACCAGTTTAGCTGAACTGTGTAATTCATTCAGTAAGCCAAAGCAGGACAAGAGCAATTCGGCAACACATTCAAAAGTCTTGCTTCTAGTCAAGTCAAGTTAATTTATCTGTATAGCTCCTTTAAAGCCATGTCAGAAGCTACAAAGGAAAGAGAAAAAAAAAAAAAAAACAGTTGGACTGAGGATTGGTCTACATTCTGGGGCTTCCATTTCACAGTTTGGAGCATGTTGTGAAATCTCCTCCAAGGCAAAACATGGACTGAATGCCTTTGTTTACTTAGACTGCAGATTAATTCATTAACGACCGCTTAAAAGAGCAGGGAAGAAATCCTCACAGCACAGAAACCACCCAGATGCCAGAGGGCAGACGATAGCATTCAAGTTAATGGTCAACGTGGCTCGCATGATTGAAATCCAATTCGCTCATCAGTTGGTGCAACGTCATAGTGAGAAGCGCACCGCTGCATAAAGACACTTAACAGGCAGAAGAGGAACCCGGAGCTGAGCAGAAACGGTGCGTACCGCAAAAACGTGCACCAAACCAGATGCACATTACAACACTGACGTTCCCGCTCATTTACATGAAAAGAACACCCAGTATAATTTAAGCTTCTTTTCATCTATTAGAAAAAACAGCCCATTGTGACCACTGAGAGATTCAAGGGATTTACACAAAAAAGAAAAAAAAAACTGCACTTTTGCTGTCGCCTTGTCAGCTACCGCTCGCCAAAAAACCACAAAGGTACCTATAGAATGTCGCAAGACAAGATAAACGAGAGTCTTCAATTCTACAGTTTACTGAAAATTCTGTAAATGGCGACTAATTTATTTTGTGGGAGTCTTAAAAATAGCAACACTGCAGGCGTGTCTTTAAATACAGTTTGTGTTGTTAAACATTTTAAGATCCACCTGACTTTATTGCGACTATTTAACAAACAGAACAGTACAATAATCTACAACAATGGTGATTTTAAAGACATACCTGGAAAGTGCAGTAATAGATAGACAAACAAGTAAAGCTGACAGCTCAAAAGGGCACATCAAATGACCGGTGCCAAGTAAGGGGGTGACATTCAGTAACACATTTTGCGGAAGCCCCATGTTGGATGTTTTAAAGTCTAGAAAAATATAACATAATGAGCTTAAAGCACCAAAGCAATCAACCTCTCTGTCAAGTCTGTCACGAAAATGGGGTTAACGTCAGAGGGGGAAAAAAACGTGAAGCACGTTCTCCGGTAGAGGGAAGGGGTAGTGTTTGCTCTGTATGAAGTACAAGTGTATCTTTACTCACGGGCCCCCAAATTTATAAAACTAACTCGTTTAAACTCAAAAGTTAAAAAAACTAAACCATTTCAAATTACACCAGAGAGAAAACAATGCCACTTGGATGTGACGTTGCCAGCTTAAGCACACGATGCAGAGTATGTATCTTTATTTAAAATGACACTTACCCGCCTGAGGACTCCCTCTGTATGTTTAGTGTAACCTTCTCGGCATACATGCACCATGACTTTAACCGAGCCGCGATTTCCTCTTCCGGGTCGCGGAACGGACGATCTCATCCGTTAAAAATACGAGTGGGAGTCCAGAAGAAAAAAGTTCAGCGTGACTGGGTGAACTCGTTCAGCCGTCACTCAGAACTGTTTCACATCTAATCAAAACTGCTTTACCCACACTATCTGATTATTAACGGTTAGATTATTGAAATATACCATATGTTATATAAAGCATATAAAGTTGCGAACCCTCCTATTCTGACTTGAATTGTTCGGTTCCACTGAAGGTGACCTTCAGTTCATTCATGCTTACCCCTGCTACACATGTGCAACTTCTTGCTAGCTAGTGACCAGACTCCGGTGCTCATAGCTGGTTATTTCGGGTCTCATTTTATTGGAAGCCTTTCGGTCTTCAAAAGCACTTAACATTGCTAACGCTCACATTTTACAAGAATTTCAAGGCTAAATGTGTATTGTTCAGAATTCTTTACTAGCATCTAACAGTCACCATTACCTGCAAATGAATCTAGATTACATAGCAACCATGCAAGTTCAGATACATAAAGCATTTATGTAATTACAGTGCGCTTAATTTCTAAGCTTGCGTGTCATACCAGTTCCCTATTCCTCCATTTATATTGGTCAATGGGAAGGTTAATCGACACAAGTTCAGATCACAGCCGACCGACTTAAACATAACAGTAAGCATCATAAATGCGTGATGGGGTTTTGCTGATTATTGCTCTAACAGTAATTAAATTACATTTGCGGATAACTAATGAACTGACCTCAACATTATCTGGAGCTGTCAACCTCAGAAAGACACTGGGAATAAAAACCATTAATAAAAATCATACCTTGACAATGGGCTAGAATGGGCGACATAATGCATGAAACCGAACATACCACAGGGATCCTTAGGAGATTCTTTCTCGCTTTCTCTGCTGTCCGGACTCTCTCCTTCATCTGGCAAATTCATCTTCTTAGTGCTGGGCACAGTCGCCGGGATGTCTTCCGTCTTACTGACCATGATTCTCTCAGTCGGAGGTTAGCTATGGAGCTACGGTGCTTCAGACCCAGGTAACGTGGTTTTACGGAGTCGCCTTCTTGCACCGGCTTGCTAGCTACATGAAGAGGGCACGATCTTACAAAAACAACTTCCTAGGAAGGACAGACCTGGACTTAACAGTCACACGTGGTTTATCCTCCTCTTGACCCCTTTGCCTTTGGCGTCTACCACCCCCAAAAACGTCTTAGTACGGAAAACCTCTAGTGCCATTTTCAGAAAACGCGTTTTCTCCGTTTCGTTTCACCAATTTCTGCAATACTATGCAAAAACGTTATACATTTGTTTGCTCATTATTTTTTTTACCATTATTCAGTGCATCAACTGTAATTATTAAAAACGTAAATATCTAATGGCAAAGCCGGCTGAATAATTATACTAACAAACTGCTAATTTCTAGCATTGCCATAGACCCGTTTATTTCATTTATTTGTGCTTGTCCAATCGATCCGTCCGTGCATAAAGACAGTTAAATGCTGTAAAGTGTGCTGATAGTAAATGTCGTACACTGCACATGCATATACACATTCACTCACCCAAGACTTTAATGCATGAAAACCTTTAGTCTTTCCATCACGCCAACTGAATCTACGGGGATTCTGCAAATACTCCAAGATATAAGGAATGAACACCACTCGTTGGAGAAGCTTTAGTCAACTCAGTTTTATTAAAATAAGTATACAGCTGTAAGCTCTCTGTTAAGCAACCACAGTATGTGCGGTTAAGACAGAAATTAGGGGAATCTCAGCCAAAGATGCACCGCTGCATTGGAGTTTCCAGAGGTCGCAACTTGAAGCTGTTTTCAACATACCTCGTATGCAAGAAGAGATGCTATGTGTTATTGCTAGAAAAGGCATAAAGAAATTAAACACTGTGTCCACAGTTACAGTCCTTTAGATACGCAGTAATGTTGCGTTTGGTTGTCGTTTTAAGATTAAAAAATTTGTTCATCATTAAATCAAAGTGTGCATTTTTATGACAGAAATGGCGATTTTATGTAGAATAAAAATGTTTGTTTTTAAATTTGTTTCTTGATATTTATAGAAATAACAAAAGTTATAAGATAATGTGAAACATTTGGTACTCCGTACACCTAACATTACATTTACTAAACCAAGAGCTATCAAATTTAATGATAATCACACAATGCGTTTTAACAATGCTTACTTAATATTGAAGCTGTTGTGTGAAAGCGTGCTTTTGATCACTGGAAAAAGTCATGATTTATGATGTCACCGCTCCTAATTAGGCGTTTTCATTAACTGTACGAGATCCACTTTTGGTTGAGTAAATTTGGTACAAAAATGAACTTTATGCCCTGGAATACAATCTAATGGCACCGCGAACACTTTCAGTATCGTCACAGAACAATGGACCAGAAAAGTGATGGAGACTGTTTCATAGCGTGGGTCTAACTGGACAGAATACAGAAGAGGTCAAGCGCCTACAGTAATAATACAATTATGGGCCAAGCACCGTCGGTGGGAGCCACCAATTGTATTCCTTAGAAATTTTCACTGTGGTTATTCTTTCCATACCAGCCCATACAATCGCTTGGTAGATTTTTTTTAATTTGGCACATTTTAGAAAATTCTAATGTATTCATTCACCAAATTTGGTGGCCATCCCTATAGCGCCACTATTAGGTCAAATTTCAAGGTACTCTTGCTTATAACTTTTGAACCGTCTGTCTTAGGTTTGAGATCGTTTCCCCCCAGAATCCTTAGGTCATCCAGATTCGAATGCACCCATTGGTGTTAAAATCTGCCATACTGGATTTTACACCATCTTGAATGTTCCGAAATTAGGGCATCGATTGTCTTGCCACTAAATTTGGTAAGCATCTACAGAGGGTTCTGACTAAAATATGATCCAGTCATGAACGAGTTTGATCGGAGAGCCACCAAAGAGGTAGTGAGGGTTTATCTCAGCAATGACTTAATATTTCAAAACCAAGTTTGGGAGCATGGGACTCTCAGGCACATGTCAATCAGCCACTGGGGGCACTGCAGTATGTGTGACCATATCTAAGCGGTGTTTTCATGTTTTAAAACCAATCTCGGTATTTCGACTCAAGGCCACCTCCTGAAGACGTGCACCAAATTTCATGTCAATCGGCCACTGGGGGCACCGCAGTAAGCAAAAACGTGTTCTTCCTAATGCGTTTTGATGGATGAACTTTATAAAAGTGCTGATTATGTTTGGTAATAGTCAGGATTGGTCTCTGCCAGTCCCATCATGTCACCATTTTACCAGCAGATGTCACTGGCCATCCCTATGCTCCTAATGCTTTACAGTTTTGTAGCTCAGTTACTTACACCTGTCTTCTATTTGTAGCTCATTACCTGTGTATATGTTCCAAATTCTCTTGATACTCGTGCCTTTTTTGCTTCTCTGCAAGCTTCCATCTTCAATGTTACTTATCTATCCTGTCCTACAGTGAAAACTCTTTCTGATGACTTTTAAGGTCACACAGGATCTTGCTCCCCAGTATATCTCAGAGCTCCTCCTTCCTCACGCGTGCCCCTTCCCTCAGGTCTGCAGGTGCTGGTCTCCTAGCGGTGCTTTGCCTGCCCTCATCTCCTGTGGGTGACAGGGCCTTCAGCTTTTTAGCTCCTAAAATCTGGAACTGGCTCCTACAAAGGTTCCGGGACCGATCCTCCATCTCCCTTGTTTAAGCAGAATTTTAAAAACATATCTTTTTACTCAGTGATTCCCTTCACATACTTTTTCCTGATCCGTTGCTGTTTTTCTTGAATGTTTCATTCAGTGTGTTAGAACATACTGTATACCATAAGCTACGTTCATACGTTTCTATGTTCTTGTATTTCCTCTTTTTAAATTCCTTTCCATGGCATTTTTGACCTGCTACGGTCCCTGGCCGTAGCTGTATTCAGTAATGTTTTCATTCTTGCTCATACAGTGACTGTATGCAGTTTGCGCTTAACCTCAAATATGTTTATAGTTTCAACAGCTTTGGTCAGAACACGTGGGTTCGGCTGTCATGCAGGCTAATCAATCAGATTCGGATCTACAGGCACAGCCTGCAGCCTAGCGCTTCCCGTACTGAGGCGGTGAGCCGATCGTCAACAGCTGTGCAGCTCTGCTTCCTAACAGCCGGTAAATGATAACCGAAATCACCACGATGTAGTTAATAAGCCTTAATATATGCATAACGACTGAACATTCCCTGGTAATTCATTACATAAAAGTGCACTTTTCCATCCTACTGGAAACTGTGTGTATAAAACGACATAATCTCAGATGTTCCTCCATCGTCGGAAAGCAGGGGCTGAACCTCTTCGGTAGTTCATCGCTTGAAAGTCATTGCTGCCTTTGACTTTTAAAAACATAGTCAAGCTGTTATCTGTGCAATGTACAGAGAGGCCAACAACATGACAATGGACAAGGGGACTTCTGGAGAGTGACAACGGCGACTTTCATCCATTGTGTTACACAGCGGTGACAAGTCCGCTGGAGAAATCAGAGGTCTGGCATTCTGAGGTCGAACCAGACATGGGCGAGTTTGGGGAACATGCAGTGCGGAGTATAGGACAGGAGGAGGTTCTCCTCACAAGCAGCACTCCGCTGCTGCGGACGGAGCAGCAAAACGGGAATTAAAGAAAGGGTGAGATACAGCAAGGCGGGTCTTTTGAAACCACAAGCTTCCAGGGTGTCTGGTACAGCAGACACTGGCCCGAGAGCTTGTCGGGTATTCCCTCTCTTCCGATGTCTTTCCTTTTCGTTCGGAGCAACGACACACGATGGAAGCTTCCAGAAACATCAGTTATCAAGACTTATTTCATGTTTATCAGCTGAAACTTGCAACGGCGCAGAAAGTGTTACACAATAATATTAAAAAGATGATGGATGATGACATATTCAGGCACATCGCGTGACACCTTAACATCGAGGTCTGATGAGGCCCTGCTCGGCATCTTGGCTGTTACCCTGCAGCAGGAGGTTTTTACTTCATCACAAGATGGACATTGTCCTACTGAAAATGAAAGTGTGATCACAACTTCAGACAGGTCAGCCCCTATCCTAGGATTTCCCAAATCATATATCCCGTAAAAATTGCTTTCATTTAATTAAATAAAATATGCACTGCATATAAGAGTCCTTGCTATTATCTATGATACAATGCTCTAAATAGTTTTAAAAAAGCTTTCCTATAATATTGATTAGACTTAATATGTCAAACTACATTAATTCACCCATTAATGATACAAGTTCTGAAATTCTACAGCAAAACCTCTTCACATCAAACACCTAAAATACCCGCAGTTTGAAAACTAGCAGCCCTATAATCTACTGGGGTGCAGCTGCTACACCAGATGTGTCCACTGGGTGGCATCTTGAATCAGTTGCCAATCATTGTGCCAGGCAGGTTACACACACATTCACGTGGGAGTATGGCTCCGCAGTGCTGGCTGCTGCAGTGAAGACCTCAGAGTTTCACAAATGAACTGAGTGCAAGTTCTGTAAGCAGACGTGACGTCCCCTGTGTAACCACAGCTCAGCTGCACCCATGTTCTGCAACGGACAGGCATCCCATCTAGGGTGTTACCCGGCCGCATGCCCTGTGCTTCCAGGCTCAGGGTTGGCCTTAATCTAAAGGTAGTGAGCATTTACTGAAGATGGATGGATGGATGGATGGATCTGGGTCCCTTGTGTATCATATCTAGCTAACCCACTAGCTAGCTAAACCAGTTATAGGGTTTTATTCCCTCCCCAATAAAAATTATGTTGAATACTACTACAACTTTATGATGAAGTTAGTTTCAGATATAACAGATTACTGTTCTGCATCTTCAATCTTATGACGAGCTCCCATAATTAACTGCATATGTACAGTAGCCCCAGGTAAGCTTACCTGCCTATCTGCCTGTCCTCTCTGAATATGGCTAACAGGACATGTACACAACCCCTGGCCCACAGACAGCAAGTGCCATCATCAAAAGATGTGGGATTTCCATCGTTGCTCAGGAAAATTAGGAGCCGTCCAAAGAACCCAAACGTAAAGGTTAACAGAAACGCAAATGGGTGTCTGGGGGCGTGGCCATACATTAGCTATTAAAAAATAATGAAAATCAAGGCAGAATAGAAGCAAATGCGGTGAAACTCCTGTTGGTCATGCTCATTTTCCATCCCATGTTTTGATGTTCAGGTGACTAGCTTAGGGAAGCTATAGCCGCGGCAGATTCACAAATGCGATGGCGATGATGGCCACGACGGCGATGACAGCGGTGATGGTGTTACGGGGATGGGCACAGTCACGGTACAGCTACTCGGCCTCCGTTTCTGTAGCGGTGGAGGACGCCGTGGTCGAGGGGCGGGTCACCTGATCCTCCAGGTCCTCCGGCTGCTCGCCCCCCTGCTTCTCCCGGCGCTGTCTGTGTCCCTGGCGTGATCTGTGCCGGCGGGGGTGAAGGAAGAGTGCGGGATCTGGCATGGTCGTGGGCTCCGCCGGGCCCGTCACCCTCTCGCGGGGCACGCACTCCCGTGCCCGCTCCACCCGCACTTGTGCGGGCAGCCTGTGGCGTCGTTTGGGTCTGGTGCTGGTGGAGGGAGATGGAGAAGCTGGGGGAGGCCTTTCAGCTGCCCGTGGGTGTAGCTTCAGCTGCTGCTGGTGCAGACTTTGCCGGGCAGCGTGCAACTGGAAGGACAAGTAGGCCGCCACCTCTGTCTGCTTCTGCAGCTCCGCCCCGAGTGCTGTGCTCCGGTGGCTGCGGCGCTTCAGCTCCTCCAGGAAGCTCCGTTCCTTCTCTTTCAGGCTGGC
Source organism: Mormyrus proboscirostris (assembly GCA_026779585.1). Classification (NCBI taxonomy): domain Eukaryota; kingdom Metazoa; phylum Chordata; class Actinopteri; order Osteoglossiformes; family Mormyridae; genus Mormyrus; species Mormyrus proboscirostris. Next base: position 621,966 of record JAODKF010000139.1, on the reverse strand, counting down.
CCGCAGCGCTCCCACCAGCACCCCCTTGTGGCTCAGCTCTGTGCGCAGCTCGTCCAGAGTGCGCTGCTGCTTGCCGAGCCGGCCCTCTACCTCCCGACACCGGGCCTCCAGTTGCTCCTCCTCCTCCTGGATCTCTGAGGGACACATGTGAAAGATAAGCCAACTGAGGAAAGGGCCTGTCTGGATATTTCACACACACACACACACACAGCAAAAGAAGCAAGGAAGCGAGTGCATCTCCCCAGTAAGGTGACAGACAGGTTGCCTGCCCAGTCTTAGAGGGTGCCAGCAGACAGGAAGCACATGGAGATCCGTTAGAAAGCTCTGCTTCCTTGAAGGACCCAGTGCTTGATCACCAAATGCACGGGGCATCGCTAACAGGACGTGTCATCTGCCGCCCCGCACCTTAGGGCTTGGGAGCTCTGCAGGATTGTAATTTCACCAATATGTAACCTCTGGTTTCCTGACTCCATTCTGGTGTCACCAGTTCAGGATTACGATCAGCAATCTGCCGAGATCCCACCCCCACCCCCCGAGCAAACAGCTCCCAGTGGCTGCAGTCTGAAAGCGATACAGCACTGAGTGCTCCTGCCTCCCACTCTCAGGGGGGCCATTACTCCGGCTCCTCCTGGACCAGCTCCCCCC
>JAODKF010000139.1:607891-621304 GCA_026779585.1 Mormyrus proboscirostris | reverse complement strand
ACAGTTCCCCCCCGCCCACCTTCCCCCCCGATGAGGTCATACAGCTAAAATAGAAACTGCTGTGTAATTTGACCTTCCTCCTTACCTATCCCTCCCTCTCAGATGATGTCAAGCCTGTCTGTAGCAGCCCAACCCCCACCTCTTCATCTTTGGCATGTAACCCCCCCACTTACTCACACAGGACCCACATCCCCATAGTGAATTGGGGGGGGGGGGTGTGGTGGATCGATAGTGAACATAACAGTGGATGGATGGGGAGGGAGGGTGGGTTACCCGAGCCGCTGAGGACTGGGCCCCACCCTCTGACCCAGCCGGCTCTCTGCTCATGTGGGACACAATGCTGCCTCATTCCGCTGAGCTGCGGTACCAAGCTGCGATACTGCCGCTCATTCAACCGGGCCGTGATGGACTGGCGTCACCTTCCGGTAGGGGTAAGTGCCCCCGCCGTCCACACGAGGTCGGAGAATTAGCCTAAAAATGCCAAGGTGCCCCTTTCACTACCATATTCAAACCAACATACCTAGGAGCTCATCCACTCGTGAAGCTGAACAGTCAGGATTTAGCGGATCACTCTGCTCCATCCTATGTTTTTATCCGCATTAAGCAGAAACTTCTGCTCTGGAGGCTCCAAGCCCAACCCTTGGCCAAGCAGCTGCCGTTAGCCCGCGGCCGTTAGCCCGCGGCCGTTAGCCCGCGGCCGTTAGCCCGCGGCCGTTAGCGCCATGTGCAAACAGCCCCAGTGCTGCTATTCTCTATTTCTGCCACTCTCACTGTCCTGGTGTCGCTCCCATTTTTACAGGATCTCCGTTTTTTACACTGGGTCAGAATTAGGGCTTCACAATAAGACATGGCGATTATGTGGTGCCTGCACAACAATCAGCAGGCTTCAGATGACGGGCGAAACATGTAGGGATGCCGGCTTTTCAGTGCTATACAGACGTTTACTTACAGTACGGCCACAATTTGATAACCAGATTAGTATTGCGCCTAAAATATTAGTAAACTGTATAAATTCGGCGTATCCTTACATTTAAAAAACGTGTCAAACTTTAAACTGTAAAAAGTACAACCACACTGAAGTACCACCGTCTTTTCTACCTTCTTTAACCACAACATCTCCTCTTTCTAAAGATGATGTCGTTGCTGAGCTGTCTTCTTCTCACTTCTCGCTTTCGTGGAGCACCAAAACAGTGGCATGCGGCACACTCCGCTAACCGAATATATTTAACATAAGAATACGTCGAATTTATACAGATTGCTAACTTCGGGGCGTTGCGATACACCTCTACCACACTACCAATCTCCTTACCGAATCGTGGGTGTATATGTCCATATAGCACCAAAAAGCTAGTGTCCGGACAAATATTTACACCAGTAATCTAAAGGCCTGGTGTTTATCATGCAGACGCCACATAATCGCAGTGTGACATTATGCAGCCCGAGTCTGAATGAAACGGCTGGGGTTTCTTTCCCTCTTCTTAGATCCACACGATCTTGCCGGAGGGTTTCCTTTGCTCTCCGGCTTTCACACCTACTGGGTCTGAAATAATCAGGTACATCTGAACGGTTCCTTACATTCTCACCACAACATGATCAGCTAAAAGTGGATAAATATGCGGAGAGAGCAGGAGGAAGTCGGCACACGGACAAGGCTCACCTGCTTGGGTCCTTCCTGGGGGCTTCACGTTCAGCTCCCGGGTCAGTTCTGCAGAATAAAGCCAGATGAGAGAGTTCGCCGTGTGGCCATGAAAAGCTTGGTGCCTTAACGCTTTACTCCATGATTGCCCTCATCCTCACCATTATCTGGCTGCTGAAAGCCAGAGGTGAGTAGTTCAGGTCCGGAAAGTACAAATCCAGACCAAGATTTAGTTTCAACCAACCACTTGAGTAGGCTGTGTCTGTGATTCTTTAAATTCAATTGGTTGGAGGAAACAAAATCTTGGTCTGGACTTTTACTTTCTGGACCTGAACTATCCACCTTGGCTGAAAGCACCCAGCCAGTCTCTCAGTGTCCATCTTCCGTCGTCCTTTGGTTTCTCACGTTGCTTTAAGTCTCAATTTTATTCTGTGGTTCCTGTATCACTTTCACCTGCATTTTCATGTATTTTATCTAAGTGAAAGTCATTTTTTACCGGATATAAAACCTGGGAAATCCAAGAATAGGTGCAGATCTGTCTGAAGTTGTGACCACACTTTCATTTTCAGTAGGACAATGTCCATCTTGTGATGAAGTAAAAACCTCCTGCTGCAGGGTAACAGCCAAGATGCTGAGCAGGGCCTCATCAGACCTCGATGTTAAGGTGTCACGCGATGTGCCTGAATATGTCATCATCCATCTCTCCCGACTCTTTTATAGTATTAATCTTTCTGCACCGTTGCAGCTTATATTTTACTGTCTAAATCTTTTACCGTTTATTCTTATGGCCATTTTACTTTTACGTAGTTAGCGCACTAGGCTATTGTTCTTTTCTGGCAGTTGTTTTTTGTTTTCACTCACCTACACCAACACTGTCAGTTTCTGCCATCACTAAGGTTGAGGTTTAAAGCACGAGGGGATCGATACCATCCACAGGCAAACATCTAAACATTTAGAGGAACAAGCAGAACAGAAGCATCCCAGATTTATCTTGCGAGCTGCTTTAATGGATATTCTACAGATGTTTCTGCTACTGCAGGGTGTAGATCATTTTTTTCACTCCAAGCCCAAAGGGGGGGGGTAATGATTCACCCCCTCTATCCCAGCCAGCTCAGCACAGCCACGCGGAGAAGGCGGGGGCAGACAGACAGGCAAGACGGTGCTTACTAAATTTCCCGAGAGAGAGAACAGGATTCCTTAACTACCAGGAAGCTATTGACCCAGGGTGCATTTTGCAGGAATCCTGTCATCAAAATTTTAATGATTTTATAAACGAGTAATAAATAATAATAAAAATAATATTATTAATAATAATAATAATAATACCACTTTGCCAGCTTCATTCTCAGAAGACTCAATAAAAGGAGGAATTGCCTACTTACTGATCAAAGGCAGACTGGGTGTGGCACCCGTTCGTAAAAAAAAAAAAAAACTCGTTATCGCTAGATCTTCATTAATTAGCGCATTGCATTTTCCAAACTCAGCTTATTTTTATAATTTGATCTTTCAGGATATCATGCCTCTGGGTGACGCCGTTTCATTTCCATACAAGGTCAGCAGGACCTGGGGACAAGAACTTGGCATCGCCTCTTATCGGAGCCCAGCTGAGCCGCAGTGGGACGCTGATCTCGGACTCGCCGGTGACATTAACTCCCCGCACTTCACAGTCAGCAGCCCTTCCACCGAGATACAGCATGCAGAGACTCCAACATCGTTTAATGACGGACATATGATGCTGAAGTAGTCAAACGCTACCGGACTGTTCCGTCCGGATGCACTGAAATGCGTTCGCTACACAGCGTGTCCAACATCCTCTCGCTTCCCCCGTCTCGGCGTGACCCGCGAGGTGCTTTCACACCCTGTCTTCACAGATACGCATGCCGCGAGACCGCTACGTGTTGCGCCTCTTTCCCAGTGACAGCTTTGAGCTGCAGGAGAGAGGAGCAGTGACCTCATGGAAGGAGAGAGAAGAAAGCAGAGAGGCAGGCGGGGAGGAAGAGGCACCTTCCGTTGGCCGTCTGGTTTTACGCTGCACCACGGAAGCTCCAGACCTCTGTGCAGTCGGCGGTTTTTAATTCCACCTGGTGGCGCATCGCTCTGCAACACGCTTTGCCTCAGTCCATCCAAGCCCCTGCCCTAGCGATTCCCGTGCCTGTTTACATGTGCCACTAACACTCGACAGCCCCCTTTAGGAGCACTGGTCATCACAAATGTAAGCGGGGGGGGGGGACATGTGACACACTCACCTGTGCAGCGCTTCTGCAAGGACAGGATCTCCAAGTGTAGGCCATGCAGCAAGAGAAGCTGCTCCCGCCGCAGGAACGCCACGCTGCGCTCCACGCTCTCCACCTGACGTTCCAGGGAGCCTGTATCCATGGCGACCCCTCCGCCACGCCCACTCAGTCCAGGACTGCGCATCAAAGAGGAAAATGTGTGGAGTCAGTGAGTGTCGAGCCTCAGCCACGCAACTGCGCCACTTTGCCTAATGTTATTTCTACAAATACCCATAATATTCTATGCTAGTCATGGGTTACGGGGTCAGTCCAGGGGTCCTGCTTGCGGCATCCCTCCTATGTCAGAGAGCACTTATCCTGGACAGGATCACATGGGAGCCTCTCAGGAATTACAGGCTATATGAAAGGGATGCAATCCAAGGTTACCATGGTACCACAGGATGCATTCACGCTATTCGGTACAGCTAAATTAGAGATTATAATTTTTATAATAAGAGCAAACATGTGACATCCTGGAGAGGAAACCCCCGTAACATGGGGAGAACATGCAAACTCCACCCCCCCCCCCCCCACAGCTGGCAACTGAGCCTCCGTGTCCCTGAGCAAAAAAAAAAAAAAAACAGGGAAACAACTGCATTGGAGAAGCACACGGCAGCTACGTGACCCGGCATGAAGACGCATCTCTGGGATTCCTGAGCCAACAGCAGATGTTGGCAAAGTGGAAACATGGAGGGCAGTAATGGCTTCGCTGTGACGTCCGGAGTTGCTGAAGACATCAGCAGCTCTCAGTTACCACAGTTTCCTCCAATCAATTCAACACGTCCATGGCAAAAGAGGACACACAGGCCCCACCCACCGCCCCCACTCCACTGGGAAATCCTTTGATGAGGGGGGGATGAGGGGAGAGGGGGTTGTTCTTATGATTAGATTTGGAAACGAGGGCTTCCTGCATTTGGGAATGATGTTGAGGAGTATTCTATACGTGCCACTATCTTAGACATTTTTATTAAAGTCTCTTCTTCAGCATTGTGGAGGTACAAAACAATCTAAGAATTTGCTTTTAAAAAACTGAAGTACTAGCAGAAAAATGTCGTATAACCCCCCCCCGTATTCCAACAAGAATAAAAACCAACACAAACGTGCCCCCCCACCGGAGTTTCATCTCAAGGGGTCCAGCAGGTTGGGGCAACGACGGGGTGGTTAAATTTAGTCAGGTAACATGAGGTGTGAACAAGCATCTACGGCTCCGGAATGACCTGAAGACACAGCCAGCGCGCCCATACTGACACCCCCGAGGGGCGCCCGGCGGCCATGTGCAGCATGGTTTGGCGTGGGGCGGCACGCTTCGATTTCACGCCGTTACCTTATTCAAGAAAAGACTATATTACTATATTAGTAATATATAAGCATCCATTTATTAATAATAATAATAATAATAATAATAATAATAATAATAATACAGTGAATAGCACAGCAAAGCGTATTTGGTTTGGGCGCCTTGTGGTTATTGATCCTGTGCGGTTATGTTATGCAGGGCCGGGCAAACAGTTCGGTTTATACTGCAGTTACCCCGTTTATACGACCATGGAAATAAAAACTAACTTTGCACCTGCTGCTGAATTCTGATAAGTGAATCTTCCGTCTTGGCAGATCAGACAGAACCATAACGCTGCAAAGGGCCCAAACCAGAATAAATGCAGCTTTTCCGTAAGTAAATAAGCGCCCCAGCAGCTGCGGTAATGGGCTGAACTGGACTCGCCGTAGATGCGCAACGAACACGTCATTATAAAAAACAGAGACTGAACCCCAGTCCACAGCCAACCCCGCGCGTCCGAATAGTAAATTCATGTACTAAAAATACATTTCGCACACGTAAGATTTATTTTCCCCTTCGCACTTACCTTGAAAATCAGAGGATGGGCAGTAAAATTCCAAAATATTAGGGAAAAGTCCTTCGATCCCAACGCGAGAACGCTTCAATTAATTTTACAAATCTTCCGTTCAGATTCCCAACCTTCCGAGCAATTGCATGGAAGCTCTTTATTAAGACGAAAAATACAGATAACGGCCAGTTGAAGAGATTAATGCACAAAAGTGGAAAATCGCTGCAAAATCGGTGTACATTAAAATCTAAGGCATATCTGTATACATATGACATGATGCACAAGATCCGCGGAGGTTACGGAGCGTGTTTCCCAAGTCGGCACGCATTTCTTTCTGCGTCGTGCGTTAAAACATCACCTCCAAACGCCGCCATCTGGTAAACAAACGCTCCCTTGCCCTTAGCAAGAGAGATCAGGCATATCCGTCAAGCAGCATCATTCACCTTTACGTTAGCAAATGAAGGATATAGTCGGCCGATGAAAACAAGGCATCGTGACCGGAACACGCCAGATGATCGCGGCACAGCAGTGAAGCCGATTGGCAGAAGCGCTTCGCCTCCTTATTCCATCGCGCCTGCATCAGCCGCCTCGCTGGATCAATTCCTGCAGCCCGGATGGCGCACGCAGCTCCTCTCAATAAATGAATGGCTGTCACTTTCTAAAATTGAGCAATTTTAAATAACTTATGCGTGATTAAATGAAACGTTGTATTACATTATCGACCAAGCGTTTTAATCGGCATATAATATTTGTGCCGCATGCATAAGCAGGAATAGTTATTCAGTCGTGTAATTTTGTGGCATTTGCTTCGTTTGGAAAGCAGATTAGTGCTAAAATGAGCACAAAGACAAGACTCGAAATTAGAGGTCACCCTCTTCATTTCTAAGAAAAGATGCAGCGACATCAAACGTCTCTACTGGTAAATAGAATAGAATAGCATCTTTATTGCCACACCAAGGAACCCTCAGGAAATTTGTTACTACAGCAAAGAGAATACGACAACGTGACATAAATACTGCTGTTTTCGAAATTAAACAAACCGACCGAAACTGGATAAGCAGCTAATACATTTGTATTCGTAATCCATATTTTCCGTGTATTTATTATCGGTGGCAACTTCTGGTAGACAAGCAATGCCCTCCGACTACGCCTAAAGCAGGACGGTGCGCTGTGATTATAAGACTGTCCGTGTAATTTTACGGCATATTTGTTTCATCTTCACACGTAATCTCATTAGGAGTTAGAATTTCCATCGAAATTATTTAAAGACACCGTCTCACAAAATCGTCCAAAGTGGGGTGCCGTAAATAATTTATTAAATACATCAGAAAGAAGCATTAAATGAGCAGCGGGTAGCATCTCATTCGTCATTATTTTATTATGCAAAAACAAAAACTCACATTACAAAGAAACATACGCTATAAATTTAGTAATTTATTTAATATTAAAACTAAATTGAGCTAAAAACTAGAATCTTATACGCAATTTAAATTATATTCAACACAAAATCTTAAATCACTTGAAAACGCATGAAAACGAAATAATTACTTTTTATATTACACTCAGTACAAAATGTGTCAAAGGTATATTATCGTTTCAAATTAGTTCATCTATTACATGAAAATAGAAAAAAAATATTTATACAGATAAACAGAAAAAAAATGGCAAAGGGGCTTAAATAGACTACATAAAGAGTTGGGACCAGAGCAGTCTAAATCATTGCTTCACAAAACGATAATACTGGGGAGACATTTTTCACTATGCCAATGCGCCACCCTGTGACCAAAAACGTAATTACAACTAAGGCTAAATAAAGTTACGGGTCGCTTTAATTTCTAATGTTTATTGATTCTTGTGAGTCATGTCACAGCTTCTCTCAGCCAAACACAATGCGACGAATTCAATGATTTATCTAGTTGATGTTTACTGCCAGCGGACGTCCTTAAGGATCTTTTTTGCAAGAAAAGCTGTGAATCGATTCGAGCACGATACAACTTTCTCTCCGTAGCAGGTCTGGAAGGAGCTGGCTGTGTACGAATGAGTAAGTGGTCGGCTGAACGGTGCATTGTCTGGCTAATCATTAGTGGTTACTGGGATGTGTAGCTCTTTGTACTGCCGGTAACGTAAACAGCAGATGTGCGCAGCGCCTGCATCCGCACGTACAGCTTTCCGGGGCAGGGGTTCCACTGCCGGCCGACAGACCAACCATCCCACACGCCGCGTTTGCTGGTCTGAGGTCTATTGACGATGCCACCGGGTGGAGACACACCAGTTTTTTTACAGGTAGAAACAAAAACTCCACGAATAATTAAAAAAACTTGTACAACACGTATCTGAGGTAGCACAAATATTTAAATGAAGAGGATTCACTGCAACCTCTGTTAGTGCAGGTATTAAAAATACACTCTAGGAAAGTTCATTGTTACCTTTAAATTACTATGCTGATGACCACGGCCTTTATTAATTCACGTAATACAGTCTTGATTTCAAATCTCCTTGAAACGTATAAATACATTTTCATGTTTACGCATGCAAGGACAGAAAATACCCATTTATCCGCTTGCTAAGAAATTAGCGTCACTTCAACATAACTTTGATTTCCATCTCTTTGAAGATGCTCAAATGAGAGCTCAAATTTTCGAACATGTGCTCATGTCGTCGTGTTTAGAAGCCTGTGAAAAACTAATTAATGTACTAATGCTAGCAGAATTATCCTAATAGTGGAGACAAATCGTTAATGGACGTCCTGGGACTTTGAAAAGACTGACATGAGACAGGCGGTGGGGGCTGAGGCTGAGATATGGACGGGGCTTCTTCTCTTACATCTCCTTCTCCCTCCTTGCTTCACGGCCGCTTATCAGGAAGTCACTGCGCAGCAGTCGGTAAAAGAGGACGATGTTCATTGCAGTCATAATGGCCATGCCCACACTGCCCACCGTGTAAATGAGCAGCGGGATGAGACTGCGGTTCAGCACCAGCCATCGCGTCATCCAGGCCAGCGTGGTGATGCGGAACACCACATAGGTGCCCAGGTTCACCATGCTGTTCAGCCGGTACACGGTGCTCTTGGCCAGGCCGGCCATGCGCAGCATCTGCCGCAGGTGCAGGAAGATGGAGTTGATCTCTACCAGCAGGGCCACCACCGCAAAGCCCACGTAGCGAAAGCTGAAAGCAGAAATCCCGAAGCAGGTGATGACCTGGATGAAGAGAGCAGTGGGCCGGGGAAAAAAAATCAACAGAATCAGCTCCTCCGTTTCTGTGCATTTTTTTTTCCATTACTCACAAAAAAACCGCAGAAAGTCAAAGGGAAGCGGGATTCAGGATAACCGACCGGGACTGCCGACAGAAAGGCTCCCCATCGACTCAAACTGCTTACATTTATGTTTTCCTAAGGACACTCCATCTAAGGGAAGGGCCCGGCCTGCAGACGCAAGACTAAACAAGGTGCAGGAGAATCCCACGACTGCAGGCAAACGGTTGACCAGGACTTCTAAGTCACTAAACAGGAAGCTGGAACTAGAAATGTTATCATCATCATCATCATCATCATCATGTGTCCTTGCTGAATGGCTCAGACAAAAAAAAAAAAAAAAAACTAAAGATCCGGAGACCCACTGTGTGGTTTCGTACATCTGGTGGACAGTTGTACTTATGAAAGACATCCACTAGGTGGCAGCAGATACAAATCTATCAGAGGGGGCGGGAAAAGACTTAACTTTAAAGTAAACGCATTTGCCTTAAATCTCAGGGCTTTCATTTCTCTAAAACGTTTTAACGGCAGCCCCTTAAAAGGCAAGTTAATGAGTTAAATATTAAAAAGCTTCTCTGGTCACACCAGACATCACCCCTGTGCATTTCAGTTCTGGGTGTAGCATGTCATATTTTATCAGAATCAGAAAAACTTTATTGATCCCGGAGGAAATTGCTCATGTTACTACTAAACAGGCACACAGAGACACAAGACGAGAACGTAAAAATATAAGATATAAGAAACAAATAAAACTATAAAAGAGAGACTCTGCGCTATATACACCATGATATATACATGAGAAACAGAAATGTGATATATTAAATAGAATAAATACTGCTAAGTGATTATTGCATGCAGTAATACAGGTAAATTACCAGATGAATATTGCACATCCGAGTAGCAGCTGGTTTATTGCACAGGCTACAGTATGGGTGTGTGGCGGGATGGAGTTTCTGTTTAGCGTCTGAAGTCTGTGTGTGAAATCAGTGTGAGATTTTTATGGGAGAGTTTTCATACTGATTATGATACAAATCTCTGGCAGATCGCAGAGCGATGAAGCTGTCCCAGCGACTCAGAAAATACAAGATGAGGGTGTTCAAGTATTCAGATTAACTTAAAGATGAATCACTATACAATGAAAATATATTTTTAGGATGCATTGCCAGAGAAAATCATGCACATCCAACACACACTCAAACAAACCTCTGTTTGATCCACAGCCCCGCTATGACAGTTCACCTTGATCGAGACGCAGGTCATTAACTATATTTTCATGACGTAATATGTTTGAAGTCAGGTTTGTTTGGCACAGAGCCAGTCAGGGTCTTTCACATAAGCCTGTGAAGTCCAATTCTTGTCATTCTACTAATCTGTATTCTCCAAAGTCACGTAAAACACATTTAATGACTTGATTATTGTTTAAGATAAAGGAAACATCCTTTGCATGTCTTTGCTGACATGTAATCAGTAAAAAAAAAAAAAAAAAATGAAGAACATGGAACTGGCTGGTGGGTCAGTAACCACATGGTTCACATTTTGGTCAGATGCAGGACACAACAGCAAGGAGGGTGACCTGTCAAATCACACCACATCAGCTGGCATTAAGGACAAGGAGGACCACAAGGGGGCGCTGTACTGAAGTTGGCACACTGCAGTGTGCAATGGGGGGTATGACAGACGGCTCAGGATGACTGTAAGAGTGCGGGGTCATTCAGCTCACTGTACTCATGGACGGTGAGCTTGCGTACGTGTGTGTGTGTGTGGGGGGGGATTTTGCATAAATCATAGATCATATTTGGGGACCAATGTGCGGTAAACCCTGAGACCTCCTTACTTTTGGGGACACTTCTTCAGGTCCCCATTTTGATAACCTAAATTTTATAAAAAATCTGTGAATGCAATCAAAAAAAGTAAAAGTGCCAAAACTCTTGTATTTTGCTTGGTTACTCATGGTTACTCATAGGGAAGGGTGGGGTTAGGCTTGTCATAGTTAGCATTAGCATTTATCCCATAGAAATGAATGAGCGGTCCCCAAAAAGATATGATTACATTACTCTGTGTCTCTGGGTGTGTCTGTGTGAGAGTGAGTGAGAGAGACTTTAAGTCAAACACTGCACCTTGAGAGCTCAAGACTGTTTTATAATAAAAATAAAATAAAAAAAAAAAGACTGGTTTTCCCTCAGGATGCTTTCGATAACTCGCCTTGGGGATAAAATTACGCAAAGGGGTGCATTCCGCCGCCTTCTCTGCTAAAAGCATGCATGCCGGAGGCGGGGGCCCAGAAGCTGCATAACCAGTTAGATGAGGCAGGTGCCGAGTGCTTGACCTCGAACGCCTGCTCATGCTTACTGCATAACTGACCGAGGAAAACGATGAATCCAGGGCACTGATACACACATCGGCCACCCCACTAAAACAGAGGCACTGTCCAAAGGAGAGGCCGGTTCTAACCGGAAAGCAAAGGACACGTAATGTGTGTAACAGTGGAGCCGGATCAAAGTCCATGCATACATAACAGGCACAAACACAAAAAAAGGACAAGCAAATAGTTCAAGCGATATGGTAAATGAGAGCACAGTCAGGTGACCCCATTGGGCCAATCCAGTCTGGCTTCACAGTCACATGACAATGCACTAGGGCAGCACGTGGTAGCATATGACAAACAGGTTCATGTAGCCTCGCCCCAAAAGCACGAAAACATCTAATGCCTTGAAACATTATTTGCTGGGAAGCTATGAATTACTATGCAGAACAATGGCTGCAGAACATAAACACGAAAGCATGGGGAAGCGGCTTCTCTGATCGCATATCACAATGACCGCCAGGCAGACGTCAAAACCTTACAGTTCATAAGAAAACAGGGTGTAAAACATTTCCCAGCGATTCAGCGCCACTAAAAATGACTAATACTCATTATGTCAATGTCAAACTCTGACTGATGAGCGAGACCCTTCACCTGACCTGCCTCAGTGCAGTAAGATATCTAAAACTTCAGTGCCCGACGACATCACTCTTAGGTAGAGCACTGGACATTGTGGGAATGATTCTACAAGGCTACAACTAATGAAAACAATGATTTTATAACTAAGCAAAATAATAATACTATAATTAATTAAAACAAGGACTGACTGGCGCCGGCAGGGCAGGGGGACCGAATTGAGACAGATAGAGGGAACAGACAGAGAACATGAAGTGGCCTTCACTTATCTTTAGCCTTCCAGAAGGATAAGTGCTAAACAGCTCATTAGGACAAATATTGAGCATGTAATAGGCCTACGTGACGAGACGGAAGGTACAGACGGGGGGGAAAGGTCCAAACGAGCTATAAAGGAATCAAGCTGATACATATGGTTGAGCTTCTTACTGCACATCTGTCAGAGAATCAACCTGGACCTGCGATTTCTCCACGTCTCAGCTGTGAGTCTCATCTGATCAACGGACCCGGTGGAGACGGCGTACTCCAACAACATGAAATGTTCCTGTAATACAGCCTCAGTCCCAGACCAGCCACACTCCAGGTTGTCCTGACGTACACCAACAGGTCTCAGGCAGCTGGAGCCTGTAGGGTGGCCATGTGGAAGATAAATGGCGCCCAACCCTCACCCAACCCCTCCCCCCGCGTCAGGCTTCCCTGAGATGGATGGATGGATGGATGGACAGCAACTTAACTAAAAATGAGAAGTTAAAAGGAAACTGAGAGGTGTATGAGCAGCGGCTATGCGCATGTGGACCTGTGGGTCCTGGCTGGGTCGTCACGGCCACGTTAGGTAGGAAGCTCATTCCACACAGCCGTTCATGCATTGGTTTGCTGGCTGGGGGCCAGCAAAGGAAAATGGGCCCCTGAGTCACACTGGAGAAGTGCTTGGGGGTGGGACAAACACATACCACCATGTCTCAGCCCCCCCCCAACATGGTTCCAGGGAGCATCTTGAGATTCACTCTCCACTAGCAGAGTCCTCACAGGTTATTCGCTGGAGTGGGATGTCTGCAAACTCCCTTCTGATACACCACATTCCGAATTATTATGCAAATGATATTTTTCTCCGATTATCCTAAATAGTCGATGCAAATGACAGTCAGCATAATTTGAGTCATCAACCATTAGAGTATAATTCGAATGTTATTGAACAAACCTCCCAGTGATAACGGTATGTTTTTCAAAAATAAAAAACTTAAAATGCACTGTTCCAAATTATTATGCACAACAGGAGTTTCAAAACATTTTATAGGTTGTAAGGAGCTGAAAATAGTCATTTGTTGAATGTGCAGCATTATGAGGTCATATTTACTGAAATCAAAAGCTATTTCAATCATCAACATCTTAACAGGTCAGGTTACATTTTAACATAGGACCCCTTATTTGATAGCAGCTTCACAATTCTTGCATCCATTGAACTTGTGAGTTTTTGG
>JAODKF010000139.1:567800-580195 GCA_026779585.1 Mormyrus proboscirostris | reverse complement strand
TTCCTGCTAACTACTTGGCATTCTGCCTTGATATCCCTAATGGTCAGGCTGGGATTGCCCCTAATCACACAACGTCATGCCTGCCAAGCCCAGCCAGAGTTCCCAACAGACGGCAGCATTTTCTGGCCCGGCGTCGGAATGCGGGTCAACCCACCTTCCAGGGCTGACCGAGCCATTCCGAGGAGATGGGAGTTCATGTTGCCTGGTGATAACGAGGGAGCTTGGATCGTTATCTCCATCCTGGAGAAAAAATGCTTCCCAATGGCTCATTTTCAGCATCTCGTTTCATCCAAATCACGCAACGTAATAGTGTCTGAGCTGGAAAGCAGCCATTTTCAGTGAGGCGGCTTCAGTCTGCCCGCTTGCACGGCGCCTCGGCATTCGCACCCAGAGTGGGGAATGTTACAGTTAAACTGTTAGACAGCGAGGGACAGTCACCAGGTCTCTCAGAGAGTGCCAGTCCCCGCTGGACCCAGGTCTTGCAGTCTGGCTGCGGGGCACAGCAGAGCTTGAGCCACAGGACCGAGTGTGTCAAGGGAGCTGAAAGTGACTCGCTGGAGGAAGTGCCTTGACCACGAGGGTGACATGCACAGACTCTGGTCACCGAACGCCATCAAGCCCTCAAAGACAAAGACACACAGGCTCGTACCGATGAGCCTGTCATCTGTAGCTATGCAGGCGCTCGTTCCAGGAAGTGTCCGCCCCATGTGTTAGATGCCACTCGGCACCTCCCACTCTAATATCTTCACGAAGTGTGAGTGTTGAGCAGAGTAGCCTTTGGCTCTTGTGAGCAGGGTCACCCTGAGCCAACAAGCCATCACCTCGTGGTGTGATCTGAGAACTGAGCGATCTCTGTGGGGAGACTTGGCCATTTCCCATGAATCCCTGTACTCTGCAGGGCTTGCGATGCTCCCCCCCCCCCCGGCTGGGCCCTTTTCTCACTTTTTGCCTGTTTTTTTATTTTTTATATGGGTTAACCACAAGAAGGCCCCTGCAGACTCTCCTCTGGCCAGTATCCAAGACGGTTGCCGGTTGCTAGGTAAACCACCCATTTTGAGTGGGATTTGGCCAGTGGGGGCTGGGGAGTTCTGTAGAGCGCCATGACCCCGCCCCTTCAGGCGGTGTTGTGGGGAGAACAGGCCGACGGGACGGTGGGGGACGTGCCATCGCATTCAGCCACCGTCTGCCCACCATGTGTTCCTCGGATTGCTAACAGAAACATCTCAGTTTCCACAGCCCCGCAGACCTTCGACAGACACAGCAAGACTGGCTCCCGCAGACCGGAGGCACTTTAAAAATAAATAAAAATAAAAAAACTGAAGCCAATCGACCCTCATTATACCGAAAAAGAATTAGCACTGACGCTCATTCACACTCGCAGGAGTGTGTAGTGACTGACCTGTAAAAACACTCCTAAATATAACCCGCGAGAGCTGCTCTTTGTCTGCAGTGTAGCTGCTGGCACGCTGCCGGCTTTTAAATCAAGAGCAATTCCATGCTGCCGCTGGGAGTCGGGAATAACGGATGGAGATGCCGAAAGCTAATGTGAGCCCCCCCTCCCCTCCCCTCCCCCTTCCAGGTGGTCATGGCCCCCCATGAGCCGCCCGTGGTGTTTGTGGACAACTACATCAAGCTCCTCGCCGACGGTAACCCAGAGACCTTCCAGAAGATTCTGGACATGAAGGCAAGATTGACGGCTGCCCCTTTGGTTTCCAAAGAACCGGCCTGCAGGTCGCTTCCTCTTAGCCTCCCCCTGCCACATATATAAAGGCCTAACGCATTTTTCCTGTCCCCCCATCCTCTCCCCCAGGCCCTGAAGCGCAGTGAACAGAGCAGCATGCTGGACCTCTTCAGGCAGAGGCTACCAACGCCACCATCAGGGGGCGACAGTGGGCCGACTCTGTCTTTCAGTGCTCCGACTCCCGAACAAGAGTCCTCCCGTATTCGGAAACTGGAGAAGCTAATTAAGAAGAGACTTTAAACTCGGGACGTACCCACCCACCCCGGCTTTCCAAACACGGCTGAGCATATAGGTGTCCTGTTTTGTTGTGTTTTTTTTTTTTTTAAAAAAGGGGTTGATTGACACTGAGAAATGCCTTTTAAATTACACCATTTTTATTTTTATTTATTGTAGTATTTGTTGTACTTTTCTGCACTCCAAATTCATGTAAAGATGAGATTCCTGTAGTGTTCGTGGAGTGCATACAGATGTCACATGTTTCCTTTATCCAGGTTGAATTAGAGAAGCTGGGCTGTTTATTTGATTTTTTTTCCATCTCCTGTGAACTTTGATCTTCCTTCCTTCGGTATTTTCACTCTTAAAATCACTGGTTACTGGGGCCTCATTTGTGCTTTGAAGGGGGCAGATAGTGCAAGATCGCTGTGAGCTTCCAGTGAGTGAGTCCCCAGTGAGTGAGTCCCCAGGCATTTCTGCTGGAAGCTGTGCGCATGTCCTGCACCTTTATCGCTGTTTCTACACCTGAGGTCGTTCTTTTCCTGATACTGCAGCTCTTTATTCCTCATTTCCTCTAGTTTTCTTGATTGCTGGAAAAGCTGGAAAGCGGGACCGACCTGGCGCCTGTCAGGAGCCACTTAACCTTTGTTTACCCCCTACGCCGATGTAATCCGTAGCCTGTCGGCAGTGTAACCTGTGTCACTGTGGCGCAGTTAATCAGAAAGGCTTCCTGGATTATGAGGAAAGTAACAAAAAGCCACAGATGTCGGTGTTGATTCCTCCGAACCCAGCAGAAAGCTGGGAAACCATTCAAGGCCTAAAGCACAAATGTGCAGTTTGCTGGGATTTCCAGACAATTTTTGGAAACCCCCCCCCCACCCCACCCTACTCTACCCTACCCTACCCTACTCTATTTGAGACTGTTTTGCTCTGGTGCTCCAGTGCCTGCTTCTGGTCCGCTGAGTTCACACTGTAATGAAGGGCCCCCGAGGCGGCTTTCATTTTTGTGTCGAACTCAATACCTTAAGCCTGAGTTCCCCAGTTCGGTCCTGGGGGGTCAGAATCCAACACGGTTTGCCGATTTCCTTGCCGAAACACATCATAATCAGTTAATTGCCAGGTTTAATATATGCGTTTGAACAGGGAGATCTGCAAATTGTGTTGGATTTTGGCCCCCCGGGACCAGAATTTGGGACCCCTGCCTAGAGGAGGATGCTTATAATCCATTTACAGTTATTAATTTGCCCTAAGAAGGTGGGGGTTCTGATGAATGATCAATAATGACCTGCTAGTTCATGGCTGTTGCTGCATACATTCCTGCCATTCGTTTGTAAAATGAAAATTCCTTTGACAACAGAAGTGTAGCTCACGTGCTTGCTGTACATTACGAGCCACTAATAAAATTGACAAAAGACGATACTTTTGGTGCATAATGCAAAGCCTATTTAGTGTAATCGGTGTGCATAACTTTGCGTGTATGGAGGATTCCCATGGCGAGGGTGCGCGTTTTCTTTTTCTGAATCTGGCACGCCAATCAGCGGTAGGAGGGACATTTTAAAAGGCGTTTCCCTGCCCACATTTGCTTGTAAAACAATGACCGCCTTTCAAAGGGGAGAGTCCGCACAAGCGGGTAAGCTGCACCGACTAAGCTGTAGAGGATTCACTGCAAACCGAGACACAAATGCGAAATTTGGATGCATTACTGAGAGAATGTGATCTAAATTAACTTGACTATGCTTTTAAAAAGTACGTATTAAACTAAGTTAAAGAGTGCTTTCTTCAGTGGGCGCATAAATAGCGAATATAGAATCGAAAGCTGGCAGTTTTGCTGCATATGGAAGGATCTGGCTTCTTTTTCTCTGTTGCTTGCATACTGACTACGTGAAGATTTCGATTATAAGCATTCTTCGTTTTAAGGGAACTGAGGTGCTTGGATGAACCTTAACGGGTTTATTTAAATTCAAGGCAGTTTTTCAAAAACAATGGTTGGAAGGCTAACCTTGCAGAATGTGTCCGCTGACGATCCCCTGGGAATGAGCTACAAGGCGGAGAGGACGCTTGACAGCCCGGACTCCGGGCTGCCCCCGAGCCCCAGCGCCTGGCTGCAGGCACTTAGTTCGGCGAGGCGCTTTGAGAGCCCTGTTTCCGAAGATGAAAGCAGAGCGGAGCAAGTGGTGCGTAAGATCATCCACGTTTTTGAAACGTCGAGGTAAACTTTAATTTGGTGACTTGCTTGCATTCTATCGCCTGCTGATATTTCTTCGTCAAACTTCCAGGCTCCAGGCATTCAGGAACCGGCCACACAACTGCTTCCTTTGTCCTATGGAGAGGGGATTGAGCTTGTTCCTTTGCCACCGAAAGAAATCCGGTAATTTGCCTCAGATTTGCATTTGCGGCCACCATGTATGCATTCCCTGCCCCGACGCGTCCCCGGCTTTAAGGTGTTTGAGTAACTCGCACATATACACTAAACAACCCTAAGTAATTCTAGCTGGTAACTTAGATGAGGGTGTAACGCTCAGTCTCTGTCTGCAGATACACCTCCTCGGTGCGTTACGACTCCGATCGACATTTCATCCACGACGTGCGCCTGCAGCCCACGGGTTTGGGCTTGGAGTGGTGCAGCCAGACGGTCCTGGCGCTGCCCCACAGCACCTGGCGGCGCTACAAGACGCTGCTGGAGCTCCAGCCCCGCCAGCGAGTGCATCGCTACCGAAGCACCACCATCGTGTACCCCAAACACGCCCAAACGATTTTCACCACTGAGCTGCATTACGACGAGGGGCGGTTGGCCAAGCGCTTCTTGTCCAGCGTGGAGCTGGAGTCGACGGACAGCAGGCTCGTCCGAATGGATGGAAGAAGCACACCGCTGTGACTGGGGACTCTAGCTGAGTGATGAGGTGGCCTGACTGCAGTCGTGGAGACCTCACGCGGTGGGAGAACTGCACTTGTTTTGAAAACTTCCTGGTTTGGTAACTGTTGCACCACAGAACTTCTAACTTGGATCTTTCAGAATCACGATGTGAATTTGAGGTGGGAGGCGTTGGTGTGGCAACATCTGTTCAACTTAACAGCGTTGTATATGTCCTTTTCATTGCACGTCACTATAAGATCTCTCCTCAGATTTCTTGAGGTCTACAAGGTTGAAGCCAGACCCTCCTAGAGGGGCAACCTGGCGGGATGGACCATCGATGTTGGAGTGTAGTTATCTGAAACGCAGCTGGAAATGCTTTTAAATTGCTTTCAAAGTCTTGTTCGTTTTTATGAATTGTTTTCTAATCGACAAGCCGGATATTGTCACAGAGTATAGCACGTTTGTAAAATTGCCAAATGAGGTTGGGCGTCTTTGAATTACTGGGTGGAGTGTCACGTGCTTAAATGTAAATAATTATGCACACTCAATTTTAAAACCAAATGAGGTTTTACTATATATCTGCACAAGGTCATTTTCTGCTGTTCTAACGTCGTGTTTCTTTTGCATTGTAAATGCTGAACTGCATTTATGCACTTCACATAGAAAGATATGAAAGGTGAAGCGTTTACTGCAAAGTCCATGTTTAACGATAGTTTTTTTCCATTACCTTTTAGGAACCACTGAGGGTTAGGGAGCATAAATTGCGTTTATCGTAATTCTGTTTAGCGTCTTTAGTGTGTAATGCAATTTTTCTTTGTCGTTTTTATAATTGTGTTAATGTCTACAAATAAAAACATTACCAAATATTTGCGATGTTTCAGAAGGGAATTTGAGATACTTGTACACTTTATCTTAAGGAGATGATGCGACTTAAGAAACTTAAAATTGTAATCGATTTTTTTTTTAAAAAAAACTTCCCTTACTGTATGACAGAGTGCCCCCTCTGGAGAGTTAGAAACACCTAGTGAAACACTCACCGAACTTTCATAAATCCAAGCGTATTCAAATTATAGTTAAATCTTTCCACATTGTCAATTTTCTTAATTTGAATCGATACATATCACTCCAGTAACATGTAAACAGGTGTTTTCTCACAATCCCTGTGCAAGAAACGGGTACCGATAGACCACGCGATGGTGATAATGTATGGATGACCAGATAGTCCATGTTAGCGAGGGCACTTTGACTGATTTCGGGTTTTACAAACTAAAACGAGACTCCTGTGCGTGGCTAAATATTTTAGACCTCCTTGTGCTTTTACTGGATTGCTTCCCTGATTGAAAGATCCATCCAGCTGTTTCACATTAACATTAGTGGCACATGGGACTGGAGACTGACCAATCAGCACACAGCAAGACCTCGGTGCTTAAGTGAATTCCAGGTCCTCCGTTTGAATTGGTAGTTTACAGTCAGTCTTGAGTTAAATTGTCCTTCCTGGCATGGATTATCTGGTCACCGTAAATGTACCTAATCATTAATTGGTCTTCTTCAAATGAATGCGAGGTCGCTCCTCACATTTCCAGCGGGTGTTTCGTGTATGCATGTGCGCTGCGCAGCCAGGTATCGTTTCCTGCGATTAGCTTTATAAATCTCTATCCTCTCCTGCTCAGCCACTGGGTCTTCCAGGACACCTTCCCAACGGAGGCTGTTCTGGATCTGACTGCTTAAGTCTGACTCGGCGTCTTGGGGGCAGACTGGAATGGCATTGGGCTCCACAAGCATCACTGCTCTTTTCTTGGTTTTTTTGCGTCCCTTCGTTGCTTGACGTCTGCTCTGACCTTTAACCTTGGCTTGAGCTTTCCACTGCTTCTCCAACGGCACCGTCGTCTGTTCTGTCCGTTGTTTATCTAATGCATTGCGGAGGGAAACCGAGGTTGGTTTTGTTACCGCTATAATATCATTGTGTCTCTTGGCTCCAGGTTATCCTCTTTACAAGATAAGAACTGCTTACATCGATATTTTCCACCTAAAGATTCAATCCCATCATAACGCCACTTTATCCATTAACTACTAGGCCCAATTCACAAGCAATTGAATTTTAAGTACAAAAATATGGGGGAAATGAGCAGCAATTAACATCGATATACTGCATGTAAGTTTAAAAAAAAAAAAAAAAAAAAGGAGGAGGAGGAGGGTATGATACAAACCTGTATCCTCTGAGTTCGATGGCGTGCTGTAATTAAACCCCTTTCCCCCTTCGTTAGCAAGCATT
Organism: Mormyrus proboscirostris; assembly: GCA_026779585.1. Classification (NCBI taxonomy): domain Eukaryota; kingdom Metazoa; phylum Chordata; class Actinopteri; order Osteoglossiformes; family Mormyridae; genus Mormyrus; species Mormyrus proboscirostris. Next base: position 573,115 of record JAODKF010000139.1, on the reverse strand, counting down.
TTCCCTTTCATTTTGCCTTTTTTAGTCTCTTTCTTTTTTCCATTTTCTTTGCTCCCCGTCAGCAGATACCCCTGCTCCAGCCCCTTGCCTGCCGCAGATCCATTGCCATCTAGGAAAGAATTCATTTCTGAATGCAGGTTTGTCGCTAAAATGCAAGTGCGTGTGCCTGGTATTTTCCGGCTTGTCTTGTTGGGCAGACGCCTACATTGGCGTTAGCTCCTTCACAAAGTGAGGTTTGAGCTTAGCCATGTTTCTGCACTTTGCTGTTTAGTTGAAATAAAATATCTTTTAGGTCGTTTCAGTTTTTCAAACCAACTTTGTATACCAGTCATGACTGAAGTATCTTTAACGGAACATATTCACACCTTACCATATCTGGGCAGAACATGCGGTTTATTGTGCTGTATATGTAGTTATCTCTTCGGTTAACAACTATAATCGATGTAATTACCGGTATATTGAGCCGTAACTCCTCTGCCTCCACAGAAGTGCGTTCGCGTGTCAACTGGACCCATCTCCATGGAAACCGCCCGCGCGTCACTCCTGTTTGGTTCACTCGTCTTCCGGTTCCTCGGGTGGGCGTGTCTTAAAGTACATGTTCGGGCATGACATCCTGTTAAGGGGACGCAGCTTGATAGCATGTATTATACTGACAGACAACCTTGCCGCGTACATAGTGAATAAAACTGATCTCGCGCATGCACACTACTACATTAAATAGAACTATAAGATGAATTCGCACGCATCGCAGGAGACTGATGATCTTGTTTGGGGTGATATAAGTGACGCGGAACTGCTGGACGTTCAGTCAGAGCACCTACTCACAGGTAAGCTGTGCTGGGGAGAGTGCAGATTTCTTAATTCGAAGCTAAACCTCAACTTTGGGGTGTGCAGAATCTAAGAGCGTAGACACACCGATCAAAAACGGGCAATAAGCAATGTAATACCAACCTGGACTAACTAGCATACTCACCATCTCATGTAATACATCACGCAATTCACGTTATATTCGTGCGTGAGAATACCTGCATAAATAGATTTTTACAAAATATTTCAGAGCCTAAATCGATCCTTCCCGGCCCAGACTCGCTTGATTGTGAAGTCTCTGAAAAGCGCGATGTTGCCAGTGAGAGGTAGGTTTCTCACAGCAAGTGTTTATATAAATGTTCTTCGGTCTCAGTCCTATAAAGTTAATGCTGTTTCCCTTCATTCTTCTTTTTTTAATTATTCTAGTGGGAAACTGCTACACATTAAAGCCAGTAACATTAACAGTTTTGTATCATTATGATCACTGCAGAGCCAAGGGGACAGGTCTTGCAGTGTCGGCTGCGGTGAAAGAAAACCAACTATGTCTGACTTTGAAGAGGAAGCGGGATCCAGCCTCTACTCCCATGCAGCGCTTTTGCCGCCGGTCCTTGAACGTGACGATGCTGTGCAAGCAGACGTGGTGTGAGATGCAAGCAGTCTACGCACTGGAGCTGCCTCTTGTCGCGAAAAGAGAAGTGGAGCGCGTGGAGGTGAAGGCTGGGGCGAGTGTTCACCTAGCCCGAGGTAAGCGCCTGTCACGTGGCTTATTAACTTGCTTGATTTGTATTTTGTAGTGTTCCAGTTTAAATGTACTGCAAGTCTGACATTTACAGTAAAACAGGTGCTTCCTGGGGGGTTGGGTGGTGGTTAGGATGTCAGGTGTTCCCTCACGTGTCGACATCACACACCAATTTCTGGGAAAAAGAATAGCACCAAAAAGCAGCTGTGGTGTGAGTGTGTGAGATAAGGGAAGCACTACCCCACCTGTCTCTTATCAGTGCCAACACTCCAGTTGTCACAGTGCGGGAAGATACTGCAACCTGAACGAAACTCATATCAAAAGCAAATGAAACAGAACTCAAATACAAATAAATCCATCCATTATCTGCCAGCGATCCGGAGTCGGGTCACGGGGACAGCAGTCTAATCAGGGATACCCAGACCTCCCTCTCCCCAGCCACCTCCTCCAGCTCCTCTATCCAAAGCTCATGACCATTGGTGAGGGTAGGATTGTTGATCAACTGGTAGATTAAATGCTTTGTCTTCCAGCTCAGCACAACAGAAGAGTACAATGTTTGCATTACTGCTGATGCTCTATCTGTCTGTCCATCCCCCTCCCTTCTTCCTTCACTTAAATACAAATAGACAGTTAAGTAAATTGATTCAGGTCTAATTACTTTATGAGCATTTAATAGGATCATTACTCCAACAGCTGAAACATGCAGTATTTTCATATTGGGTCACAAGGAGAATATCTAAAGCATCAATGATTTAAAACACCTACTTTATTTCTTTTTATTCCTACATTTTTATTCTTTTCACTTTTTATATTAATTTTTATATTCCGTTTTCTGTTTTTATATTTTGTTCTCATTTTTCTTCTGTTGTGTCCCCACTTTTTTTTGGGTACTAACAAGGACGGTCTCCCAATTTTGTTGTACCTTGTGCAATGACACTAAACGCAGTCATTCATTAAATCATTTGTCACTTGGTAGTAGATACAGAACCTACAGCAGAAGTACTTTCCTACTTTGTTAGACAGAGGAGGAAACTCTGGCTTTCTGGCGGCTGCAGGAAACCTGATCAGCCCCAAAATAGCGCAGCTACAGAATTGGCAGTTTTGTCATGCTTTTGGACAAACGGGAGATGCTGATGCATGTTGCAATCTGGGATTTTGACAGCCATGTAATAACCGTAAAGGAGTAAATGCTACGATAAAATGCTTTAATCTTGTATGGCTGTTTACTGGAAACAGGAGACCTTACAAAGCTGCGTGAAACGAGGCAAATGTGACTCATCACTGCCTCAAAGTTTAGCCATAGCAGACAGGCACAAACTGTATAGTATATGATGCAACAACATTCTCCCTCTCCCTCTCTCTCTCTCCCTCCATTGCTGCCCCCCACCCAGAGTTGGAGGTCCATGAAGTGGTCCCTGTTCGGGCCGTGACCAGGGAGGATCGACAGGCCATCAACCTCCTTAATCTGCTGGGCATGATTCCGGTCCTGCAGACAGGTAGGATTCAGAGATGAGCAGATGGAATGTCCACATGACCCAGGTGGCGCTGTGAGTCCATTCCAGGCCTCAACCTGACTTGTAACCCCCCCCCCCCCCCCGGGCTCCACAGGTGGGCTCGTGCGTGAGCTGCCCGTGTTCGGTGTGCTGGAGGGGGTCTTCGTGGTGGGTGTCATCGACGAGCTGCACTACAGTGACCGGGGAGAGCTGGTGCTGAGCGAGCTGAAGACCCGAAGACACAGCTCGCTTCCTGGGGAGGCCCAGGCCAAGGGCCACCGGCTGCAGGTAGGCTGACTCCCCCTCGTCTCCAGGCTGGGAGCGGTGTACGTGTGTGGTAGTCATGGCTGATTCTGTGATGCAGGTGGGCATCTACAAGCTCCTGTTCGATGGCCTGGTCCGCGGGTTTCTGACCAGGGACGATTTCGTGGAGCACCTCCGGCTGCGTCTGGAGCAGCCACTGGGGGCCGCAGTACTGCAGCACGCAGGGAAGTTGGGCTTCCAGTTGACCACCTTGGGAGATCTCCTAGATGTTCTCCTGCTCAGCCTCCGCTACTGTGAGCTGCCGGGGATCGACGTTCTACGCCTGGAGTACCAGCACCAGGACTCCGGCCTGGCCTTGGGGAGTCAGGACGTCCCATTCGATGAGAACCTGCTGAGGGCGGAGCTCCGTAATCTCCTGTCCTATTGGACCGGCAGGCGGGAGTCGAGGGGCGTGGACATCGAGGAGGCGTGGAGGTGCGGGATGTGTGCGTACGAGAAACGCTGCGAGTGGAGAAGAGAGCAGCTACAAGGTTCTGTGACGCCGCACACAGACAAGAAGCCCAAATGAGGTGTCCAGGACATTTTTGCTTCTCTCTGATAGGATTTTATGTGATGCAGATCTGCAGCTCAGTGCTGAGCCTGGCACCCAGTGTGTCTTCTAACCACTAATCCTGGTCAGGGTTATACGGAGGCATTTTTAAATGTGTGTTTTAACAGCGATACCTTTATAAATGTCACACGCATGAGCTGTGTGACATGAGCAGAGAAAAGAGGATCCTCACACTGACAACAGGAGACTTGAATCTGACTGGTACAGCCTGTAATATTCAATGTTGTATGAAAATTTGTGTAAATGAACCATGTATAGATACAGTGAAACATTCAAGGATCTTTCTGGAATCAATATTGTTCATCTAAACTAATGTTAAAGTCCACTTTCATGTCTGCCAAAATGTGTACCGATGTAATGTGATCATGCAGCCAGCAGAGGGGGCTGCAGCTTCAAGCAGTTGACAGTAACAGTTAGCGGTTGAATTTCCATAAGGATGTATTGTGCTGTAATGTTTAACCATTTTCCTGCCAGATAATTTCTGTAATGCCAATTAGGCCCTTTTTGTAATTTCTTTGTGTCCTTTTAATCTACAGTCTGTTGTGCCTTTTTTGTTTTAAGATGTTCCAGTTACACTATCAATGTCTCTTGTCCTCCTGCATCCTACGCTTCCATTTGAAACAGCCCTTCTGTTTTTTAAGTCTCTTCCTGAGAATTTCAGCTGTTCATGAGTTCAGCACTGTTAGCTGTGACAGAGTACACGGTGTTTATGCCTGAGCATCCTGGTTCCGTCAGGACACCTGTTAGTTTCTCGGTGACACAGAGCGTCTTGTACCTGCTGAGAACGGCAGTCAACACAAGACTGACCTCGTCTCCAGCTGCACCCTTATCCTGGAAGCATGTAGCGGTGTTCTGCTCTAAGGTTTGACCGAGGCCTGTCTCATAGCCATCAGCTTTGATTTGTCCCCCCAGGGGACAAATCAATTTTCAGCGGATGCCTCCGTTCTGTTTTTGTCTAATGTTCGGCTTGACGTTGCCCCCCCCCCTCCCCTGCGGTTTTCCAGAAGATCCTTCCTGTGCTCGGTGCTCGTTGCTCTCTGCCGTGATGAATACAGAGCTGAGGAGCCTCAACGGCCCGTTCAGGAAGAGCGCGGTAACGGAAGCTGGGTCGCTGAAGCCAGATCCATCTCTGTCGCCTTTATGGTATTTTATGGTAACTCTGTATCCTCCTCAGATATACTTTTTATGCTGAATCTAGAGCCCCCCTTTTACTGCTTTAATTCCCCTTTGGAACTGGATCCTGCTGCATCCGGAAGCAGAGACGGAGCACGGTTGGCCATCCGAGGGTTCTTGGTTCCCTTATTGATGGGCCCAATCACCTGACTTCCACCCCCCCCTCGCTGGACACTACTGAAGTTCCGCATGTTTTAAGCATCCTCATTTCCAGGGTTGGGGGGGGGGG
>JAODKF010000139.1:537573-558347 GCA_026779585.1 Mormyrus proboscirostris | reverse complement strand
GACTTCAGGCACTGCTCTGGACAACCTACAGAGGAAGACGCAGCTGGGACACAAGTCAGCAATTTAGCTGCGGAGCCCCCAGCCACCCCTGTCTGCCTGTCTTACCATTAGGTGCCTGTCTCTGGTTTCCAGAAATAGCAAACCAAACCCAAGCTCTCTGTCCCCCCCCCCGCACCATCCGCGGCGCTGATTGAGAAGCACATATCCATGACGGGGTCTCTTAATGAACCCACCCCAGCCCACTGAAAAACCACCTCACGGCTGGGGGGCTTTTCAGTACCAGTTTCTATTCATGATTTTTTGGCATTAACCAGGTTTTTTTTAATCCGAAAATACCTTACAAACAAGGATGTAGTCAAGCAGAAGGTGATGCTCGGGGCTCAGATTCAAGGCCGTAGATTTGGGTATGGGTGGGGGCACATGTCCATACAAATACCATGGAGTACAGAGTGTTCAAGGGGGGGCGAGGGATTCAGGTATTATTTTGTCCATAGCAATGTTGAAAGCAAAGCTACACCCTTATTCGAGATTCACCTTCTGATAACGTGAGTTGGAAGGATGGTTAGTAGATTATAAGCTTCGCCTTATGCTTTTCCTTTTGAAAATGTAAGTATGCGCTTAACTAGTTCTGGCTAAACATCTCCCTCCAGTGAACGAACCAAAGCCCCCCTAGCTCCAAACTCGTTACCTCTTAACCACCCCCAGGTGAGCAATTGGTGAGCGTTTCTGAACCTGCTGGAGTTCTTTGGGGTTCCTTAGACAGAGACCATAGGCAGGTGGCATCCTGTCAGGCATCACGTGCAGACACGGGATCACTAAAATCGTTTGTATTGGCTTTTTAACCCGCTCCCCATACCCATTTATATAGTCTATTACCCACTGGCTGTTACTAAAGGGCAGCTTATTTTTTTTTACAAGAACCCATAAATGAGCAGACCTCTGTCTCCTATTTTCAGTTATATTACCTTTTACCCCCTTTATCATGGGCGGTTGTGATTATTTTATTACACTTTTCTCCTCCCAGCTTTTATAGACAGGAATAATGTACGGACCGTCCTGGTTTTAGAAGAGACCCATTATATGTGATTGAGTGGGGACCGGTCCTCTGGATATGCTGCGCAATTACACATCTCGGCCGCTCCCTGTATATATTTCGCTGTATGAAATACCGACGACGTTCCCCTCGTATTGTAAGTCGTTCTATCAAAGACGGGGAGGTCTGCATTGGAGTTCATCCAGACGACAACGTGCGACATCTGCTTTATTTCTTCTCACAAGCTTAATAATAGTGTTCCGTTTTCTGCACAAGAAGGAACTGCTTTCTTCATTCTTTTCCGAATATTGTATTACAAAACTCGATGCTTCTTTACATTTTAAAATTTTACATATGTATATTTCTGATGATGCACAAGACAGACGAAGGTGTATAATTTGGTAGTTGCTAATTTGCGTAGGGGGATACCTATCAGGAAGCGTATTGATCCTGAGTGTAATATTTAAAATAAATAAATAATAAAAAAAAAGTTAAACACCACTAATTCCATGAACCAACTAAATCTGGTCATGTAGAGTGAAACCCGATCACGTTTTCGGTATACGTGTGCATTTGCATAAACTGGGCGCGATATAAATGATCCGCAGCTAGTTCGGAGGCCTTCAGAACCGAGGCTGTCTGGTCTTAAATACTGCAGTTGCGTCCTGTCAGCATTCACGTAAGACTCTTGTGAGAGATAACGGAGTATATTACCTACTTATTTAATGATTTGGCGCTGCAGTTTATCTCGAACGCTCGCCGTAAGGGTTCCTGAAGATTAACCAGCCACACCAGAAGCCCCCGACTGGTGCAGGCATGGTATTAAGTGTACAGCCCGTAGTCTCTGTATCTGTCCTAGTCCCTACAAACACACCGCCTTGACAGCGTTCCGCAGGCAGGAGAGCGGAGAGCGCGTGCTGTCAGCCGCTGACGTGCGGCTCACGCCCAGCCCAAGCAGACAGGGACCGCTCTCTTTTAAAAGCGCTCCGGGCAGAGCTGACGACTTCCCGCTCCGTGCATCGTCTACAAGCGATGGTGATGACTTTTTAAAGCATAGAAAAAACCCTGTGTCGGTGGAGCTTTTTTGGTGAAGGATTTATGCATCCGCCTTTCATTTATGAAAACTCAGTCATATTTTTGGCTTTGTGTGTAGCAGGAAAATGTTACAATCCGCTTTGAACTCCGTGGTGCACATTTAAACATTTTGCGAGGTTTCTCTTATTTATTCTACGGAACTTTTTTTAAGCGTACGTGGTGCGGAGTCTTAACACACCGCTGCCGACCGTGCAATGCTGGGATGGTTTGGTGCTCTTTGCATCCTGGTGCTGTTGGCCTCCCTCTGGTCAGCGTCACGGTACCTCGGCTCGGGAAGCCGGTTGTTTGCGTTGATCTGCCGTCTGCAAAGGAGCATTTCACGGCGCCAGCTGCAGGAGAATGGTCCGGGCAGGTGCGCTCCCGATCGCGCTACCTCCACCGCCACCTCCATATCGGCGGGGAACGAAAAAGAGACCGTCTCCCTGATCTGCAAACCTTCAGCGCTTGCCAACCATCTCCTCAAGCACTGTGCGACCTTCTGCGCCTTCCCTGCTGCCCCGGCGTGGAGCTGGCGCGCCAGTCCGCTCTTGCAGACGGTCTTCGCTGCCTGCTGGCCGGGTGGCTGCGCGATCCGTTTCGTCCGGGACCACCTCCAGATGAGCGACGACGGGTTGGTTTCCCTGGACTGGGCTGTCGCTGGCACCGCGCACCACAAGCGGAGGAGGACATCCAGCAATTCCAATAGCCCAGTTTTACTGATTATACCTAACTCCTTTGGGAAAATTACCAGGAGTGTTTTAAAGGTAATCGGGCTTGGAAACTACCTCCTAAATTTTTTCCCAGATTGTAGCTTGTCCTTATCTGCTAATGTAAGCCTCCACTTATTACTTGCTTGTTGTTAAACTTTATATATGTAACTGGCGTCATTTGCTTACAGAATTCCCACAGTTTGCATTTGAATGGGTTTGTGGAGTTGTTTCTCTAATTGTTGATTTTTTTTACCGTCCAGTAATGCTTTAAATATCTAAAAAGTTTTGTAAGGATATTTTATGCATGAGCTTCCGGCTTGTACAACTAATAATGAAGGCCCATTGTCAGCTTCGTTATTGTGGTGCACCAGATTTTGCACGAAGTGGTTTGTGTTGTGAAGAGACAGGTGCTGTGCAGGGGAAGCGAAGCCTCCAGCGTCGTACATTCACACCTCCTTAGTTGGAGAGATGTCACTGGGGGTTATGCTTTGACCGAGAGCCGATCAGTCTTTAGCAAAAGGATACACGCAGTGTAATATTTTTTTCCCCATTTTGTAGTCGAGTACACCTTTATACGGTATATGAGGACACGTCATCATTTTAAGGTCGGCAATTGCGTTCCTTACGCGTGATATTTTTTAACATTTGGGTGGAACTTATTAAGTTTTTGCCCCATTTTCACACTTAGCTCGAGTGTGATAGGAGCATTGTGATATCTGTTTGGAATCCGCCTCTATAGTTTATTACTTGCTATTTTGTTAATTGACATTTGACGAATACATCTCTTAATCACCCCCACTTCATAGCGCAAAAGCCATAGAAAGTCGTCAATGACAGACCGCCCGTGCGTTTTCCCTGCCTTTCTTTTGGGAAACTGGCGAATGGAGCCGAAGGCAGCACTATGTTTTTAGGCATCGTCCGTGGCTGGTTTTCCCAGCACGCTCCTTTTAGCAAAAGGAAAAAAAAAACAATATATCGCCGTGATCTTAAAAACACCCGCGATGATGGCTAAGTAGCGGCCATTGAAACGAGCTGGCAGGTTGACTCCTGTTTTATGATAAGGAGGGACGCAGGCTGTTTTTAACTCCATCCTCTTATGACCGTACCTCGTATCTGAACTGTATCTTTCATGATCCACAACATAACATTACCAATACGCCCATTTTGCAATTCAGCCCTCGTAATATAATCAGCAGTCGGGCCGAAGCAGGATAATAATATTTAGCTTTGGTCGCTATGAGGCACCTTTCCGTACGCATTATAATTATCCAGAGAAACTGAGGTCGCCGGCTCCCCTTTCTGCTCGCCCTGCGTTTCCTTTTTAGGAAAATTCTGCTGTTTCTTCCAGATGTTGTAATTCTAACGTTTCTCCTGGAGATTTGGTTAATCTCACGCAGACACACAAAAAGACATCACAGGAAAGCAACAGCAACTGAAAGTCATTATTTTCTCAGCAGTTCCTTGATTTATGACAGCTGTGCATGAAGCTGAACAGGTATGTTTACTGAATTTGCTGTAGTAAATCCCATCTACCCAAAATTAATGCATGGGGTCGACATCACCACTGCACGCCTTTCCATCGCGGAGGGTGATGCCTGACAAATTAACATAGTAGGTCCAAACGACGCCAGATTCCCATAATTTAGCCCAATTTGTCCAGTTGGTATTGCGTCAAGGACAGATGTCCCTAACATGTCACCTGCCGGTTCATTAGCTTGGAGTGCGTTATGTACAGATGATGCCAGGTGTCCTGGTGCTCTTAGTTGGTAGGTGGGGCAGTTCAGACCCAGGAAGTCATTCATTCGTTCTTTGTCTGAGGGGGCGGGGCTATTTGTGAGATGTGGGTGGAGCTTCTACAGGGTTGGCTTAGCCGTCCATGTGTCCGATCTAGAAGGTTTTGTGTCCCTTTGAACCTGATGGAAGATGTTTACTCAGAACAAAAACATCGTAAAAGTGTCTGGTGGTTAGGAGGTCTGAGGGGGGGAGGGGGGGGGGCAGAGTGTATGCACTTTTACTCCTTTTTCTGCTAGAGGTGAATGCTCTTCAGATACAGCCCCTGGTGAGAAGAAGCCCTGCAACTGAAACAGGGAGGGCAGGCAGTGAGGGAAGCCGGCATCGATCGTGTGGCTCCTGCAGGGTTTCCGTGCACATGAACCACAAACTCGCGAAACAGCCGTTGCACCTCACGACTGACCTACATTTCGATTGACAACCGTGCTCAGTGGCGCTTGTGGGGTGACCTCTGGTGCCCCCGCGGTCCAGCCTGCCTGCACCGAGGCCTGATATTTGGCTGCACACCTGCAGAGACACATTGCTACCCAGCAGCCGCATGAGGAATCCTACGGCGGGATGGCGCTGGTGCCCCCACTCACTCCAGTCGCGGGTCACGAAAAGAACTCTACACCTTCCTGGCAGTGACATCATAGAGGGGGGCCTGCTCCCCTCTCCTGCTCCCCCGGGCCTCCCTGACAGACCATATCTTTGTATTTACGTTCTTGGCTGGTGTGTTTATGTGAAGGACGTGAAAATCTGAGCAGTGCTGTGCTTACACATGCACAACAAGAGCAAGTCTCGTCATTGGACCTTGAGGATCTCAGTCTGTCTGGGTATCACACAAGCCAGTTGGCCGTCAGCTGGGCCTGGACAGAATTCGGAGTGTTTGATTGGTCAGGGTGCATCGGTGGCAGTGTCTGATTGGTGGGTGTTTGTCATGTCCGTCCTAATTGGATCCTGACGTCCCTGGAATGTGCTCCCTGCTCAGTGGATGGACAGATGGATGAATGGGTTGCGCTCATCGAGTTAAAGCTGTTAACCTTCTCTCCTCCGCCTGCTTCACATCCAGAGTTTTTCAATGACGACTCCCATCTCTCACAGCTCTGCGAGGCGGGCTTGAACCACGGCTACCTCCCGGTCATCTTCAACCGCCGCAGCCACAACGGGACGCCGCTCAGCACACTCAAGCTGCAGCAGTTCGGCGACCCGGCAGACCTGCGGGAGGCGGTCCGCTACGTGCGCTACCGCCAGCCGGCAGGTCGCATCTACGCGGTGAGCGAGAGCACCGGCTCAGGCCTGCTGCTGTCCTACCTGGGCGAGTGCGGCTCGTCCTGCTACATCGCGGCGGCCGCCTGCCTCTCGCCCATCTTCCGCTGCCAGTCCTGGTTCGAGAGCGGCTCGTCCCGTTTCTGCCACTGGGCCATGCTGCTCTACCAGAAGTTCTGTCTCAGCAGGTATGGGCCGCCCAGGAACATGCTGTCAGTCAGTGAAAAATGGCCGCTTATATTCAGAGAACCTACGTAGCTGAAAGTTGTTTTAATCATAATCTCCCAAAAGGCACAACAGTAGTGACCCTCATTCTCTGGCCTCTCCCACTCAGACTCCACTGTCTGGTTAGCTCCAGTCTATTCTACTGTCCTGGTCATTGCTGGTTTCTTGAACCATAAATGATAAGTGGTCAGAGAATAAAATCATAACCGGTGATCTCTAAGCACTGACCAGAGCTGTCCTGATGGGCAGAGCGGTCAGCCGGTCTAGTGTCCAGTGCAAACTTGATTAGCTTTCATGTTGTCAAGGTACGGTCACGTTAGCATGGAAAAATCGCAGCGTTGGGCAAAAGTGGGCGTGGTTCTGAGCGAAACGTTATTTCAAGCCGGTGAAGCTGAAAGATTGACCTCACCTACAGTGCAGCTGATTGGTTCAGCTACGCAGATTCACGGGTCAAAGTTCTATTAAGATGAATTTGGCGCGAAATTGCCCTGTTACCGGAAATGAGGAATCTGATTTTCCGATCACGCAGCTATAATGAAAGTGAATGAGACGCAAATATTTTTTCTTGCTAGTGTGGCCGGACCTTTATGATTAATTCTTTAATTGTATGTTCTATTAAGTGCTTAAAGCTAGCTAGTGTTTCCATGACTACCAGCGGTCTGGCTTTGAGGTAAAACGGCACGTGGACCTCTCTGAATAGAGTACTGTGACCTTTGGGATCTGGGTTTGAGTTCAGGTGCTTTTACTGTGTTAGTCTGTAATGGATGTCGGTGTCCATTCTGGCCGTAGGTACAGGACGGCTCTGGCGGAGGTGCTGCACACTGACAGCTTGTTCTCCAGCTGCTCCTTGCGGGCCTTGGAGGAGGCACTGTTCTGCCACCAGGGGGCGTCGGCTGGCAGTGCAGCCGCGCACGAGAACAGCTGGGAGGCATACTGGGAGCGGAACGACCCGCTGCGTGACGTGGACGAGGTGGCAGTGCCGGTGCTATGCGTGTGCAGCCGGGATGATCCAGTGCGGGGCGACACCCGCATCACACTGCCCCTGGAGCTCTTCGCAAACAACCCCCACTTCTTCCTCCTGCTGACGGGCCATGGCGGCCACTGCGGGTTTTCCACACCCGACGAGGGCGCCACTCCCTGGGCCAACCGCGCGCTGCTTGAGTTTTTCCGGGGAACTGCAGACTTCTTCGCTGCTGAGGAGAGGGCCAAACTGGCAGTGCGGAGGCGGGGCCTCACGGCCGTAGGCGGGCCTAAGGGTTTTCGTCACCGCAGTGTGAGCACCTGCAAGAGACTGCCCGCCTACTCCCTCAACATGCAGTCCATCTTCAGCTGGCAGAGATCTTACACCAGGTGATGTCCCTCTAGTGGAGGATGTGAGAATTGCACGGATCACCCCCCTCCTGTCAGTGTAATATTGGGTGTGTAGTTACTACCCAGCTCAAGGGTTGAAAGCACAGATGTTCGTTAGCTGTTACCCCTCACCTGGGTACCTGGCACTGTGATTTTTTTTTTCCTTGTTTATGATGTATTTCAGTCTCTCGTTTGACGTGACGTCCAGTCTGTGTACATCGACGATGGTGCGTGCCTACAGATGTCCCAGGATGCCTTGTGTCATATCCCCCGGGGGGGGGGGGGGTTGTGGTCCTCACCCCATATCTTTTGTTATCAGCCTTGTGCGTTCTTGTTTTTCATGTTTCTTGGCTATTTGTGTTTTTGATGACACTATGAAGTCAGCCCTGAGCTTCACCCCAAGCTGGGCCGCAGCGGAGACCCACAGCTGGACAAACGTGCGCAGCCCCGACTGTCCGCCCCGACTGTCCGCCCCGAGAAGGAACGGCACTGTGGCTTTGCACAAGTTCCCATCTAACCTCCGCTTTGTACGCTTTTGTAATCACTGGATGTGCTTCGAACGCGTCTGTGACACGTCCTTGCCTTTTTTTAAATCTTCGTACTGTTTTGGAGATGTTTCATTTCGCGTTTTCTTAATAATAAATACACTGCGTTGCTTGAAAATGTCTCCCGCCGCATGTTTGAGTTTGCGCAGCCAGGGCGGTAAAGCCAAGGATATGAGCTCTGAGGAGAAATCATCCGTCAGCATTCGGTTCCCGGGAGGTAAACTGTAAAAAACCCCAACAGCTGAGGTTATTTACTGTATGGAAATACTTGAGTCAGCAAGCATTTTACGGCTGTTTATATCTGTCTAACGATTACCCAACGTATAACTTTGGTTTGGGCTTTAAACTGTTTTTCTTGCTACTACAAGCTGAACGGCGGGGAGGCTGCTTGACCATTTTCCCCAGCAGCGTTTTCCTGCTGGATGACCCCCTTAATATCGCTTCTTTCTGCCCAAACTGTCCGAGGCGAGGACCCCGGTTGGATGAGCCATCTCTCATTCTCCGCCCGTAGGCGGCACCAGGAAGAGGCTCGGCGGACCCATCAAAGTGCGCCGCAAGGACATCACTGGCAAAGGATGGCTAAGCTGCAGGAAAACGGACAGCATCCATCTCTACGGTACTGGATGATTACAGGTACTTAAAATCAGAACCGTGATGCCTTTCGCTTTTCCCCCCCCATTTTCTAGTAAAACGCGGCATTGTCACGCGACACCAAGGAGCTCCAACGCAAACTGGGCGCACACCACATGACCCGAACCCTTTAACCCGACGAGAGGCTGCCAGAGACGCCTCCCCGCACGCCAGTCCCATCAGCCCCTGTCGCCCATGTGCGCCTCCTGTCAGCAGAAAGGCAGAGCAGGGATGCAGGTCCATCACCACCTGTAGAGCCACCAGTATTTCTGATCCTAGTGTAGTTCTGGCCCAAACTGAGACTCGATCCATGGTCTCCTAGGAGTTGTGCACTATCTGATATATTACATCCAGTAATGATTACTGCAGCAATTTCATCTGCGACAAAATACCTGCAATATGGGATTTAATGCGTTCACTGTGTGACCGATTTCCATCTCTGAGTGGTCAGGTCCGGTTCCAGTCCTACCCCGAGACTTAAGTGGCTGCTGAATAACATTAGAGTGGCCTTTAAGCAGAGAAATAATTATTTTAATCCTTCATCAACGTCAGCATTAATGCACGTTAGATCTAATTTGCTTGATTTTAATGCATTTCTGTTAATTACCATACAATTGATTGCGGTCAACTGTATGCAGTTGGCAGGGTGGTCGCTGATTTAATTTCTGCTGCCCTTTTTGAAAGCCTCTGCCCCCCCTCCCCAGTTGACACCCCCAGTTGACACCCCCAGTTGAAGACCAGAAAGAAAACACTGGTAATATGATAGGGTTTGCTGGGACCATACTCCACTGTGGCGGAGTGAACCCAGGGACCGCAAATTTTCCAGCTAATAGACAAAATCCTATGTAAAATAAGAATGTATTTGGCTTCACTCCACTTACGACACTACTATCGTAAAGGTCTTTTCCATATTCGCGGTTGCTGCCATTAATAGAGTAAGACTTTCCGTGCACCGGATACGGCGCAGTAGGCAGCTGGCCTCGTTTTCACACCCGAATGAATCCGAAATGGAAATAATGGAGAAGGACAGAGGCGCTGCGCTGGGATCATCCGTCAGTTTCATTTTCCCTGTTTCCTTGGTACCATTCTTGTTTCCTGTCTGCATATAACATATAACTGAACTATTTCAACCATTAAGAAGTTACACTTTTTTATTATTATTTTCAGGTGATATCTTCAGCTTCGTTGATTATTGTTTAGGTGACCTGGGTGGCTCAGTGGCTAACACTGCAGCCGCCCACTGGCCAAATACAAGTGAATTGGCATTTCCATATCGCCCAGTGTGTGTGAGACCTTGCGATGGACTGGCCTCCCATCCAGGATACACCCCTGGCATAAACTTCTGAGACAGCAGGCTTCGTGTTTTTGGCGTGCATTTCGCGTAGGCATACCTATTTAATAATTCTGCTTCGTGGATGTGGGACGCCATCTAGTGGATAATGTCGAAAATACAAAGTTAATTTAAATAAAGTAATGTGTCCTTAGATATCAACTATGCACAGGTTTCTACTGCCGTAATTAGACTTCCCATTCAGTTAAATAATGCTCTAAAAATGTTCAACCCACCCTAGAACTGATAGGCCTACATTTATTCAGAAGTTATTCAGCTGTATCAAAGAGTAAAGGTTACATCTATACAAAGCACCCAGAGAAACGCCCACAAAGCGACAGTTTTTGTCCTTTTGTTTCTCTTTCCTGGACATGTAAGGTAAAACCTGATTTTGTGATGGTGTTTTTCAAATGTCAAACGTTGCTATATGTGAGTATTTAAATGTCCAGCTCAATTAAGTCCATTAAGCGTTTCAGTGCCAACATCTGGGGTCTTTTTTTCGGTGGATATTGTCTAAAGTTTTTTGTTGCTCAAGGCGTCACACACATATTAGTCGAGGCACGCGAGCAGGTTATTCCGAACTTGTTCAGCATATGTAGCTATGCATGTGTAGACATGTACTGTATACCCCGTCGCACATCCGGATAACCAGAGGCGGCTTTATTAGCTAATACCGACGCCATAGTGATTATTGAAAAGCATCGGCGTATCGCCCAACTTTAGTCCTGATGAATCAGCCAGGCGATCTGCTGGCCTGTCCGCCCCATGAAGCGTGGCAGCATCCGTTGTCATGGAAACTGCCTCCGCACCCTCAATAGTCAGTTGGTGGCGATACTGGCGGCGCCCCCATATGGGGCCAGTATGTATATATATCACGTCGAAGTGACAGACCTAATGATGCAGTTACCTCTCTGTTTGGCTCCCTCACAGGCTACAAGATTATATTTAGCTGCGCGGACACAGCCGGCCGGAGCTCGAATCAGTTTCCTTTAATGCGCAACGCAGCCCTAAAAATATCGGCAAACATCGGCAGTGAGACCGAAGAAAACGCAGTCGATATAGGAGAAATACCAGAAGAAGAGGGCTACGATGTTCGTATACAGACACTGCTCCGCACTATGTGTAGTCTATACGTATAAACAGTAAGCTATCACATAACAGAGGCAACTTTCAGCATAATTAGTTTATTTCTGATATATATATGTTTAGAGACAGAAAAGTATTGGTGGCATTTCGAGAGGCCGTTGAAAGAGGCATGGCGTATCAGATTTCCTATAAGGCTTCCAAAGCGGACCCCGTGCGTGCAGGTCCCGAATTAAAGGGAAAACATCAGACAGACGAAATGCCGAGAACATTAATCTCACAGCCACTGTTGTTCTGTCTGAAAAATTTATCTCGATGCCGCCTAATGCCCTGCGGGCAAGATACGAAAACCGGCCATGACGTAGCAGCGCTCAGCAGAGCGCACCAGCAAGGCAAGAGCTCACGGCAGGAGCTCGCAAACGAAGGAGGGCGTTGGGAATGCGCATAGAGCGCCCCGCGTGGAGCTCGACTGTTCCTGCCGTGAAAGACGTCTCGTAGCCCGGGGTGCATTCCTGAGAAGGGGAGCGAACGCAAACGGGTCAGGCGAGGTTCTCCTGGGGAAACCCTCTGATCGCCGTGCTCCGGAACAGCCCTGAAGGAGAGGCGAAAGATTACGGGTCGACTCCCTTGTTCGGAGATAAAGGCAGATGGGTGATGGGTGGGATTTGGGTGAGTAACAGATGATATATGCGCTGCTGCAGTCTGCGGTCTTTAGCCTGGCTTGGAGATAATGCCAGGGTCCCGTATAAACAGTTCCTCCAAACATGGTTCAAGTGGTGGGGGGGTGAATACGGAGCAGATCCAGGCTGGTTATATGACCACGCCTATCCACAATCCATTCTCCCCTGTTAGAGGCTGCTGTCAAATCACCATCCTGCCAAACTGTACTATCCGTGTCTCACTGCAGTTGTGCAACATCTCCACTGCAAGAGTGACTATGTGCTGTGTGCTGATCTGGGATGAAAATGGGGCTGCTTGTCTGCGTATATTAGTGCTCAATGGGGGAGGGGGTCGGGGGGTATTCGCATCACAGATGGCCATGCGGGAGTCCATACACGCTTAGGGCAGAGCAACTGGTTCATTCAGGTGTTTTCATCCATTATGTAAGGGAACGGGTTGGCTCTTAAATGGGAACACGAGACAGACACGCACGCCCACACATGTGCGCGCGCACACACACACAGACACAGACACACACACACAGGGCTCACATTCTGTTTAGTGTAACAAGTTTCATGCTGAAAGTGACAGAAAGTTCTAGCAGGCTGAAAATCCGGAGGCCCAGCAGCTCCGCCATTCCATAGGGCTGACTGATCCTGAGTCAGTTTGGTATTCAGGGCTGCTGTTTTTCATGCGCATTGATTCTCCTGTGACCACATGAGTCTCTAAGAGCATCAGCCATGACAAACACATCAGACAGACCTGAGGTGATGTATCTTGGTCACCATCGCCCCCTGCAGGTCTACAGTATGATGGCACATTGCACTGACCGGCGGCCATTGCAGAGATGTGGGGGGGGGGAGCTGGCGTCTGTGTAATGTGAACGATGATGTGCTAGCAGGGGGGGCTCGTGAGGCAGCTGCCGATGAATCATCATGCTTTGGGCCCTGCCCCCCAGTGCATCAGGACATGCTACAGACGCATGCCACCCCCCCAGATAGATGGCAGTCAACCCGCCGACGGAAACCGCCGGACACTGACCCAGGCATGACAGTCACTCCAGGGACGAGGCGTGCGGCTGGATCACATGACCCAGCCCCTTCTAGCAAAGAGGGACGTTACGTAACATGTTATTGATTGCAGAGTGTGCGGCCTCTTGTGTGAGTGTGACTCAGGGCCCCATCTTTACAGGGGTGGGCCTGTGTGCAGGCAGGGGATTCGGCCTGCTACGCTCTCACATCTCTGTGACAGTGCCCCCCCCCCCCCACCTCAGTGGGTCATGTGGAGAAGAGAAGCATCTTGGGAATGTCTCTGTTTGAATCCGAACGTCTCAGAAACCCCCCCCTCCCATTCTGCTGCGACATATGGCTGTTTTCCAGGCTTGCTTTACACGTCGAGCCTTGTGCCCCGTATAACCTCCTTCACTGCACCCCACCCTACCGTTGCAAAGCTGCGGTGTCAATATTTGTGCCAGGAATGCAGCTGGCTCCCTTCCCTGGGCCAGAACAGGCCCCAGCCCTCCATTTTGTTTAAGCAGCATGCAGAGAAAGCGCTCTGGAATGACTGTGGGGCAGTCGGGCCAGAAACACCAACTCTCTGCAGCAGGCAGTGGTGGTGGGTCACCCCCGGTGGGGGGAGAGGGGTCCTCGGGGTCCTCGGGGCCCTCGGGACCCTGCAGATTCACAGCTCATGGTATAAGTGTCTTTGCCAGACTCTTACCTATATCTGACCGGGATTAATTAACTTGGATGGTCTGTCGTTCATTTCCCGAGTTAGTTACTGCGACTTTCTCCTGATGAGTTTTGCGTGCAGGTTAGGCAGTGAAGCAGAAATATCACTAAAAGAACTTCTCATCTACAAGACTGGTTTGTCTTTAAAAAATAGGAAGGCCGAAAATGACAGACAGTTGTGACCGGAAATTCGCAGGTCAGAGCGGGTACGTGCCTCAGTGCCGCCCCCTAGTGTGCGTCGGCTGGCTGTGCGGGGGGGCTTATCTATTCTGCTAGGTGCAGAGATTAAGGAAATGTGGGTCTGATGGCAGCTTTTTTTTAAAGTAACAAGGCCAGCATTTTGTCTCGCCTCCGGCCTGTTTCCTGAAACAGGCAGCGTGTTTTAAAATGTATCAGAACAGAGAAAATTCTGGTGCCTTCGCCCTGCATAGACACGACACTGCCCGTGATACAGGGTCCAAATGAGCTTCTGTGAGCAGGCAGCTCTCTTCGGGTTCAGGGTGTGATGTATATATAGCTGGGGCCCAGCTTTTTATGCTGACGCCTGCAGCTCTGCGCGGAACAATGCTTCTGGAACTTTCCGTAGTCACAGGCTCAATTAACCGCTGTAAAACAATACTGCTCGCAGACACAGAAAAGGATTTTTTAAAAACTGAAGATACGCTGTAAACAGTCAGCCTTAGTGATACTCCCTCCCTCCCCCCCCCCCCAAACCCTGCGCCACAGTGTCGTGGCCAGGAGGAAGTCCAGAAGTCCAGCCTCTTCCGCTATGCTGTCGGTCATCCGTGATCCAGAAATTCGGCCTTGCAGCGATGGCTCTTCAGCGAGAGCCCGCAACACAAGAAGGCTCTGACCTCGCTCACATGCCGGAGACACCACAACTATGCCCAAAATTCCTACTCTGCCATAACAGCCCTTCTATGCGCAGATATGAGATAATAGTCGTGCATTTTAATATAGATGTTACTGCTGTTTGTCCATCTACATGAAGCCATAGTTTTCATGCTGGGACAGCGACACACTAAGGCATCGAACCGGGGGATGGGCGTCATATACTTCACACTCACAGAGGATCTCTGCTCAAAGCCCCTTTAAAATGGCCCAGCACCCCTTAAAGGCAATTTAATAATGTTTCTTCCTGGACCGTAAACCCAGCGGAAGGAGAGAAAGCAGCCAGTGGGTGTGCAGAAGCAGCCCCCCTCCTGTAACGCCGCGTGCTGAGTGCTGCCTCTTTAAATTGCAGTTAAGTGTCATTTCGCACGCACCAGCCTTTGCTGAGTCATTGGGTTCAGTCTGGTTTTGTAAGCTCCGCCCAGCAGGAGCTCCCATTGGCTACGGGTCTGCGCAGCGACTCCTCTGGTTGGCTGCCAGCTCCACTGATCGGCTCTGTTCAGCAGGAGGCGGCCCTTAAAGTCAAAGCAGGCCTTGCTGAAAAGATGGGAATGCATCCCTAACCACCAGTCTGGGAGGAACATCATATTACTGTTTCTCCTTCCTGGAAAGATATGCATATTAAATAAAAAATATAAGCATGAAAACATTTAGAGTGCCAATTTTAAATGTTTACCTGTTGGCACGCTACGGAACTGAGGTCCACTGCTGTAAAATTGTCAGAAAGCATCAGCGTAGTGTCCTGTTCTGTGGAACAAGGGGCGTCAGGCAGAGAGAACAATCTCCCAGCCCCCCACGACCCCCCCGCTGCTTATCCAGGCTTCTCTTCTGACACCCGACGTTAGTAGGACTAACCAGGTGACTCATAAGCCTCTAGCCTCAGAGTCTCAGTGAAGGTACAACCTTTCAAAGCCGTGATGGTGGGGGGTAGGGCTGGGGGGGGGGTTTACCTCACATCTCGTGTCACAGTGTGTCACGCTCTGGATGTCGTCACTGTCACTGCACAGCGTGACGCTGAATCACTGCTGCCACCTGACACACTTGTGGATCAGGCCTTGTCTTTCTGCTGGGGCCTTATCTTTTTTTTTTCCCCCCTGGGGGTTTGGGGGGAGGCCAGAGTCTCCCCCCTGGTCGAATGGTGCACCTCGGAGCCGCAAAAACCTCCTTCAGCAAAGGGACAGGTTGTGCTGAATCCCATCCAGGAGCTTACTTGCCTGGCATGGGTGGGGGGCAGGGGGGTATTTGATTCCCGGAATCCATTTAAGAGCAGGATTAATGTGTCCTGGGAGAGGGCTGCTCCATCTGCAAACTGGATATACTAAATCAGGGCTGCTGTGCGCCATGCGCCCTGTGCAGCTACTGGGAGGAGTAGACGGGGGACAGAGACAAAGTGAGGTCTGAGGGAGGTCAATCAGACACCACACAGACCAGTGTGAGCTGTAACAACCAGCTTGAGCCAAAGGCTGCCCTGTGTGGATAAGTTCAACATACATCTCACATGCAGAGAAGGTCTGGACTCAAACTATATCTGCTCTTAGCTTCTGGGGAACATACCTGACTTCATTTCTTGCAGGGACCACGTGGGGTTTAAACGCATTCTTACATTGTCCATAATTTAAGTTGAACTTAAACATTTATGGGGTGCTATGATGCACCATCTTTGTGGAATAATTTTGTCTATGGGTGGTGTTTAGGGAGATGATACATTTCAAATGAGCTGGGAGGTAGGGCGTCCATAGAAGAGAAGCTGGCGGTTGCGGGATCGGCACTGCGGATATGCAGATCCGGTGGAGCAGAAGGGTGATCGCCTAGGCAGCAAATGAAGAAAACTCCCTCTGGGGTGATGGTGGTACTGGGGTGGGATCGCTCTCCCTCAGTGATCATCAGCCGCGTGACGAAGTCTATGCAATGTGCTTGACGGAAGGAACCACACTGGACCGGAGTTACGGTGTATTAGTTTCAGAAAGCTCCCGCATCGCTGGGGGAAAAGATGATGCGGCTCACACTTTAATAACATGACAGCAGGTTCAAGTAGCTTGACAAGCAACGCCTGAAACAGAGAGACGCCGAGGAATTAATAGGGGACTACTCAAAGCCTTTCTGTCGGCTAATCAGTTTGAGGAGCTCTCCGACCAGTTTGTGCAAATCTGACTATGTAATATTATTTTGAGTCACTGAGTGCATACTTAGACACTTTAGATCCTTTCATTGCACATTTATTGACTTCGTTTAATTTGAATTCAATTGGATTCATTTTCGATATGCTCAAACAAATAAGTTTATATTCTTTTTGTGCAACACTTTATGGTCATGTCCAAAAATAATCTATCGTATAAATAGGAACAGTTTATCCCACGTCACTACAGTGGCACGGTATTTAATATGCCCTAAATTAAGGTAGTCTCCCCCTTAAAAAGCTTATCGTGCAGTTTATGTCCTGCAGAAATACTGCCCTGGTTTTGTAGTTTCATACTTCCCGCTAGACCGCTTGGCTGTGTGCATTTAACATTATGTGGGTTTATTATACATTAACAAAACTAGGGGGTAGGGGGAACCGTAGTTTTGTCCTTAAGAAACACTGCAGCGTCATTCACTGACCGGCACCATCAAGCTTAAACGAAGGTGACCATGTCACCAAGTAAGAGGAGCCAGACTAAACCCTAAAGGGCCTCGGGGCTGCAGTGGTCGTCAGGTCATTCCCATGCGTCTGTCACAACTGCGGGAGGGACTTTCGGAAGGTATGGGCGAAAGTCATTTTAGACAAAACTTAGTCTTTCTATCGTCATTCTTCGCCGTTTCAATTAACTGTGCGAGGTTGTAGAATGAGTTAATACTTAATTCGTATTTTATGACAATGCGGTACTGCATAAATAAATAGTTGCTGGTAAAGTGTGGATTACAGAGAGATATGTTTTGCCAAATATCTGGAGTATGTACGAAAAGATAAGATGCTGTTGGTCTTTTCAGTTCCAAAGTATGTCATAAGTGCTTTTCATGAGTCAACTGTTTCCCCTTGAAATACTGCTCGTTTTGCCAACGCGAATTTGTACAGCGGACATCTTACTGGAAGCTGTGCCGTAACTATTTACTAAGCAACAAATACAACTTAGCGGGTTCTTGTTTCAGAATAATTTATTCGTGTATACTGAAAATTACTATTTCAAAATAGTTCTGTCATAATATTAAATTGATTATGCGGACTGATAAAATCAATTTGTCAGTTTTTATAGCTTCAGCAACCGAGGTACAGAGGCTGTGTCAACACTACCCCCGAGTAAAACTGCCAACTCATGTAAAGGTACTAAAGACTAGAACGGAATCGTGGCTACAGTACTAAGTACCACATTACCGTGGGTCGGATAACTTACTTACTTAGCTTTAATTGGCTAAAGCTATAGCCCTCGCCTCAATTCGCATTCATCACGACTTGGCCGACCGCACGTAATTTTATTGGTTGGCGAATGAAACGTCATTGAGGATGTATCTTTTAATTGTTGGTGCTGATGGCTTTCACTCTCTTGAAGTCGCCTCGATTCCTTACTCCGGCATTGGCTAGAAAGGCTGACAATCATTGGTTTTGCGAAGTGGGCGTCATAGCCGCACTTTGACGTTAGACTTTGATTGGCCAGCTGTTTCCGATTGCGTCATCGCGCTGCCAGCTGATCGGAGTGGAGAAGCCGGTTCGAGGGGAGTCGGACTAGAGACTTGGGAGACAGCGAGCGGACCGGGGAGCGTGTTAAACCAGAACGCCGGGCGAGGCTTGTGCCTCCCCCAATTCATCCGGCCGAAGAGCCTGATAATATAGAGTAGCTCAAATGATCTGTGTTAGCCATAAAAACTGCATGAGCGCCGTCTTGTAGGAAGCGTGCGAGTTAAGGCGAGGCTTTTAACCCAGAATTGGGCTGAACTATGAGTTTACTGAGGTTTAAGGTGGGGCGTCCCTAAGAAGGATATTGTGGACGGCAGACTCGTCGGTTTCTCCTAAGTCCAGATATCTGGCAGTAAGTAAAATCTTATGTTGTGCTGACCGTTTTCTTATCGTTAGCTGGCGTATTGAAATTACGAAACAAAACGTCTGGTTACTCAATATTTAACCAGCCTTGCCTGCTTTGCTGAAGACCAGACGCTTTCTCGTTTTATTTAACCATGACTACTCATTTAATGTCTCATCGGATAGTAAAACGGATACATTATATACTAACTCCTATGTTTAGAAGGTAACTAGAACTATAATCTTTTTTTGAGTGGAGTTGGGGCGATCCGGCACGCCTGGAAGATTACATAAAGCTGACTATGGAGAAAGTGCCATTTTTGCTGTCAGGAGAACCACCGCCTTTCCCCCCTAGCTGCGCAGATAAATGTCGGTGTATATGTATGATACTTAAATAACGCAGGACCTTTTAATGCAGCGTCCGCACAAAACTCGAACCCCCAGCACAGAGCCACCAGGCAGCGTTTTTTTTTTTTCTGGGACTTTTTCCTGCAAAGTAAGTTGGCACGAACGTTGGGGCTGGACACTTGTTGTTTGAGGGTTGCGTGTATCACGGCTGAAAAGCAAGCAGCGATCGGTATCGGCGCTTGGAGCTGAGGGCTCTGCTATCGGCTCGGGTTTAAGTTGCATTGTGCGCCCGGCCGGCCATTATCGGCAGGCGGCGGTCTTGACGCGTCCAGAAAACGCGTCAAGAACAAAATGTTGCCAGCGCAATGAAAGCGTCTTAGTTTCCTGCCGTGTTCTTCTGCCAATGAACCTCAGATGAATGCCGATTCCAGATCTAGCGGGGAAACACCCTCGGCGCAGAGAGCCGCCGGTAGTGGGCGGTGCTGCTCCGCTGCCCGTACCTGTCAGTATGGCACCAACTTCAGCACGAATCCAACAACGCTCACTTTGTCAGTGGCGATTATGGAGACTTCTGGAAAACTGGTGCCTCTCATGGCTGCTATTCGTGACAGCTCGGCTGCCTTGCTTTTTAAAATGAATCAGGTAAGAGGGTTTCAGTCCTCGGCCTGCAGTGTCGCCGGCGTCCTCCATCCTCAGCTTCTTTTTATACATGTATGCGCGCTGCATGACACCATATAATTCGTACTTCACTGCATGTGTGTTACAGTATTTGAATGCATGGTCAAGTGTATTACTTCGCCCGCACCGTGCGGTTGTCACCGCATGATTGTTCACTTTCTTAAATCCTCTACTTTGCCTACAGCGTTTGCGGTCAGTGAATTTCGATTAATGAAGGCGTCCGCTTGCGGCTCGTTGATGGTGGAGGCTGTTCCGGTGTGGGTAACTAAGTAACTAGTTAGCGGAGTAAGGCGATCCGCGTGTAGGGACAGCCAGGCGAATTCCATAAGACCACACCCTGTTAAATGCGATCTACCCGAAGCACCCCCTTTCCTTTTTTTCAAGAAGTTTCTCGTTTCCGTTTCTCTCTTTTTTTGGTCTTTTTTGCGAAGATGTTTCCTTAAAAACCTTTTTAAAATAAAATCGTTTCATCGTCGTTTGTAACGAAAATCCGCCGCACCTATCCCTGAGGACCCGCTGTTATCCTTTTAATGTCGGTCCTGCGGATCATGGTAAATTGGTTTTCCCCGATTAACCGTACGTTTCGTGGCCCTCTGCACTCCCTAAGCACACTTCCTGAGCCGAAGAAACCCACGATCGCAGATCGCATACTGTGTTTCCTCCGTCACAGATGCGCAGATACTGCGTGTTAGTGACGCTCCATGTACGTATGCATCGTGACGAAGTGACGGGTTTATTAAACCATTAAAGGAAGCGCTGTGGCATCTGACTAGTCTTTCATGTAGTCACTCTGCCCGAGAAGGCTGTTAATGAATTCTCGGTGCATTAGGATAGCTATGCTGCAAAATGCGCTCCTGTTTCACTTGAATTTGACCCCTAGAAACTGCAGCTTGAATTTTTTGATCTCTTAATTGGGAATGGTGATTATCTGAGTTTAATCGCACAATTTTAATGGAGGTATCTCTCCTCTTGCCTTGTTTTTAACCCCACTGACTTGCCGAGGCCAAACAGCTGCATGTTTAGAAAAGATTCCTGTCTTGAGAGACTTTGCCGGACTGTTCCTGCCCATGGACTGCTGGGTTAAACTGCGCGTCTGGAGGCTAATTCGCCATGGATTACAGCCTGGAACGGAGAGGATTATCTTCCAGCCTTGCGGGCTGTTGGGTTGGGCCAGCACTGGCCGGCCTGTGCGGCCACCATGCTCGTCTGTGACATTGTGGAGCCCTGCAGGGCTGGGCTTCTGACCTGTGGTTCAGGATGTGCTTTCTTGTCTGACTGACTGCCAGGGCCCTTGCAGAAACTGACCGCCCTTCCTGCTGCCACTTTGGCCCGGCAGTGATCGCGCCAGACTTGTAATGAGATCGCTTTGACCTGATAGATCCCAATGAAAAGCTGCATAATGTGGCCCAGTTAAGCCAGAACCGGGGGGGGGGGGTCGTTTTTTTTTATTTGCCGGA
>JAODKF010000139.1:502524-514093 GCA_026779585.1 Mormyrus proboscirostris | reverse complement strand
CCTGCCCGAAAGGGTCTCACCTCAGTTATGTGTATCCCTGCCCAAAACTATCACCTCTGCCACCAGAACGTTGTGCTGCATTTTCTTTCGCGACTTCATGATGCGGACGATGGCGGCCTCGATCTCGTGCTTCCGATCGTCGTCCACCTTCTGCCGCGTCTCCTTCCTCTCAGGGTCTGACTCCCCCTGCTTGGCAACGACTGGGGGGAAGACACAGGGGAAAGGGGGTCAGCTTGGGATTCTGCCAGGCCACACATAAACATCAACTATGGTCCACTTTCAAAAGCTGGGGACACTGGCTGCTGCAGACCCTTGGAAGGGCACTGATGTACTCTTAGAGGAGGAACCAAAGTACTCTGGTAAAAATTCAGCTGCACAAAGATAAGCTTAAGACTGCTTTGGATAATGTCAGCTATGCGTGCTTGCTGTTCTTGGCTCTCCTGGGACACACGGCATGACACCTGTTTGAATCTTCACTCTGTGCAGCTTGGAGGTGAACTGGTCATTGACGTTGAACACATGGCCGTTCTCAATCTCCTTGGACTTGGGCTCCTTGGTGAGGACGCGCTGCGTGGGCTTCCCACAGGCCAGGGACTGTAACGCCCGCACCAGCTCACGCTCGGGGATGTCCGTCTCCTGCTGGATCTCCTGGAGGGGGAACCAAGGAGTTGCATTGCAACTGCAGGAAATCTTTGGGACACTCAAGGATGAGATTTGATACTTGGCCCAGTTTTAACTACAAAAATATTCTGGACTATTGGCTAGGTCACAGCTGTAACACACCTCAAAGGTAAACTTTTCCCTGTTGTTGAAGAGCATGAGTATTGTCATCTGGAAGGTGGAGACCTGCAGTATGTGCTTCCGGGTGTTGGAGCCAGTTACCTGGGCACCTCCTACACCCACCTCAGATCCATCCTCCTGGAGAGAGATTAAGAGAAAGTTATTTTGATCTATGGGAAAAGTATGAACTTGCTGGGTCCTTATTCAGTGGCTCCCTTCATGAGGAACCAAATGATAGCTTCTCAACCAGTAACTTGATTTATAAGATCTCAGTAAAAGGACCAGCAAACATGCCTATCAAAGCAGACGCGCCAGGAGCTCACCTTCTTGACGGGCCCGTAGAATGTGGCATTCAAGTCTGCCGAGCCCATGTGGTGCTGTAGGGTCAGCTGTCGCCCGCTGTGTTTGGCCAAGTAGAACCTGGGAACGCCAACAGAGAATCGTGATGGCAAGATGGCCGATAACAGGAGTGAACGGGAAAAGACAGGATGGCACCCTTTCCAACAGGGGTAGGCAACACGGCCAACAAAAATATCAAAGACTTTTTTCAGGCACGATCACGATCTCATGATGAATCTTTTCATCTTTGCTTGTAAGTTACTTACAGTACAACCAAACTAACCCCCCCCCCCATTTATGTAAAAGCTAAAAGACAAAGATACTGAGCATAATCTATCATGGGTTTTCTTTTAAAGTGGTTAAAAAGGTTTGTTGTGTTGTCATCCGACTTGTGAACCTTATCTTTGCAAGTTTCGCAAATAACTGTTTGTGCCACGTGGGTTCTGGAAAATTCAAATGACCAGCTCCTCCAATGCGGAGCATGTTGCACAATGCATGTTGGGACAAGAGCATGATTAGGAGAGAGGAAGAAATCCAAGGTACTACCCTAATATTTGCGAGTACTGGTTTATTGGTGTGTTGAAATGGATTCGGATGACAAAACAACTTTAGATGCGTGTATGAGCTGTTGAAATGCAACTGATAGAATGATAGATAAAACTCGCTCACCATATAATATCGACAAGTCACACACCCCTACTTTCTAGTGTGGGATAAGAGAACTGGAAATGGAAACCTGCAGAAGAACCTACCTTCTGAAGACTTCAAACGCATGACGAGGAGATGGAGGGATGTTGCATTTAGGAGTCGCTGACTGTGTGGGCCAGTAGCCCGTCGTGAGAACTCTTACCGTGAGGTCAACGCCACCCAAGGACACCTGAGAAGACAGATGTGGTCTTACATCTCCGCTGGTCAGTGGAGACTCCCGCATGTTTGGAAGGCGCGACTCTCAGGTTTTTCAGCACAGTGGTACTTCTCTCACCCCTGTTGTCTGTAAGTGCTGCCGGAATTCGTCCATGGTTGTGTTTGAGATGCTCATATCCCTGAACATGCCTTCCAGTTTCGACGTGAACTGGCAGCCACACTCTGTCTGTTTGTGGGAGTTGGAATCAAGGAGAGACCAAAATAAGTGGTGACCGGCACCACATTTACACCATCAAAATCCGAAGCAGCATAAATTACATTCCTAAAAAGAACCAAGCGCAACTCTTGGTTTTGCACGTACGAGACACAAATCAAACTTCTGGACTGTTCCTACTAACCTTCAGTTTGGAGATCATGTTCTTCTCAGAGTCATCAGAAACGCTCTTGTTGGTGAGGAGTCTCCTGGCCAGGTGCTGCTTGTAGTACCTCTCAAACACATCCTTCTCCTGCATGAACCTGAAGAGGACCATGGCTTTGTCCAGGATGCACTCCACCTCCTGCTCCGTGAGCTGCGGAGTCAGCGAGCAGTGAGCATTAGCACAGCAGCCGGCAAGCTTCTCCAAGAGTCAGCCCTGTGCAGACTCGGCTGCCTGAAAGGCCGTGGGGAGAAGCTGCAAGGGGGGGGGACACACCGGGGAAGGATCACTCACTCACCCCTTTCACTCCCTTTTTCAGCTTATCATCAATAAATAGCGAGAGGTATTCAGGAGAGCGGGAGTTGAGGTTAAGGAAGTACTCAAAGTCCCCAGCGATGGTCTGTTTGAAGAGCCGGTCATTGTTGAAAGACTCCTGGAGGAACCTGTCAAAGCGACTCTTCAAGTCCAGAAGACCCTTAAAAGCAGAGGCAAAAGTGGCTGGTTACTTTGAGAACATAGTGAGTTTCATACCATTTACGTCAATTTTAAGCTCCCAAACTAAGTCAATACAAATTATTGTAGAACCATCACCAGTTGTGCAAGGTTGATACTCCTTGACATGGAGCGCTACCTGGATGTAGTCCACGGGGGTCTTCCCTTCGCCCTCCTCGGACACTAGTGCCTTGCCCTGCTCCCGCAGGTAGGAGCTCATGCACTCACACATGGTCTTCATGCCATTGGGCACTCGGCTGAAGAGCTTGTACATACAGGCCAGGTCTGCAGGCGTGCATATGTGAGGACGGGAAAACACACTCAATAAATTGAAATGCAAAGCAAAGCCGACCCTCAAATCAAGACCTGTGGAGCAGGAAATGTTATGGAAAATGAAAAGGGCATATTTCCCTGATAACATTATCTCAGAGCACCCGTCTCTAAGCAACAGTTGGGGCTCTCATAGCAACAGGGTGGGGGAGCTGGGGTGGAGGATGCACACCTTCTGTCTTGCTGCTCCTCAGCATGTGCACAAGGCCCGAGTTCTCCATCTCCACGATGGTCTTCATGTGCTTAGAGATGAGCTCCCGCTCCACCACCTTCACGATGGGCTCCTCTGTCGTCTTGTCTAGGCAGTGCATCACACGTTCCATCTCCTCCATGATCCGGGCCTCCACTTTCTTTATGTACACGCTGGCGCTGTTCTCAGCCAGGAACTTCTGGCTCTCCATCTGAATGGAAAGGAGAGCTTCACGACGGCCCACAGCGCGCTGAAATATCACCGCGGTAAAAAAAACTGCCTGTGAAACGCGCTTCTGTGGCTACAAGCAACGGAGTAACTTCCACGCGAGATTCATATCTCACACCACAGCTTTAGCCACACCCACCTGGAAGAATTCAGCAGACATTTCTAAAAACGGGGTCTCAAAGTCCTCTTCGTAAACAGATCTCCCTTCAAGGCCCAAAATCATCAACATCTGGCAAGCATTACGAATCGCTCCCCTAAAGACAAGGCAAAAAAAAACAGATCACCTGTCAAAACACCTGATTACTCATAGACTCTTAAGAAAATTGCAAACTATTTTTATTTGTGGAGGAAATGTGACCAAGCCAGAATATGCCTGGTAGCCCAAAGTGTTTCTTGGATAAATGCTACAGACAGACAATTTATAAGAAGCGCCCTAAAATGTCTCCGAGTGGACAATCAGGTAGCATGACTAACAACAGAGTGCAGGACAAAGGGCAGAATGAATAAATGGGATAGCAAGAGGGACAGACTAGATGCCTGACTATAGTACGTTTGGCAAACCAATCCTGCCTCCATTGTTCTTGCTATATTCCTTTATCTGCCTTTGATACCTGGCATATTAGACGTCACTGAGAATGACGGTATGTGGCAGGACTGCCTCGCCCTGGGCTGAGCTCACCAGCCAGCCGTACCTGTCCACCACCTCGCCCCGTCTCTCTCGGGCGATCATCTCCAGCAGGCTTTGCCGCAGGTGGTCGCGGATGCAGCCATAGCGTACTACCTGGTCCCGGAAGATGATGAGGCCCAGGTTGTAGACATTCTCCACGTTGTTCTGCTGCACGTACACGCGGTCCTGAAGGGGGGGGGGGGGGGGTCATTAAATCCACAGCGCTCCCCCACCACAGTAAATCATCGTCATCAAAGTAATGGGCACAGTGACACTTACAAGCAAAGTCATAGCTTTGCATCTTTGCATGGTGTCCGGCAGTTGGGCCATTGGATAACGTACTTGCTCCACTAAAAGAGAAGCATTAACGGCTGGTAGAAGGTGACGTGACATCTAATGCGGTGATTCTATTTCCACCGTTCGCTCTTCATTAAGGTAAACGGCACCTTCGCAGTTAAAGACGCCCAAAATGGATAGTTCTTTTGCTAGTTCCCATGTCCCTCCCCACTGGGGGGCTCCCAGCTGCCAAACCCACCCAGAGAAGGCAACAGTGGGTCTTTGATATGGTTTCTAGAACACCATGAAACAGAACTCTGGTGGTGGAAGTATTGTGCCATGGTCCCCCAGGGAGAAACATTTTCTCAAAAACCTAAATAAGCACCACCCCACCCCACCAACAGTCCCAAGGAAAACCACCATGACAGGGTGCATGATCAGTTCTTACACTATGCGTAGAAAGACCATAGACACCAGAGCGGGTATATGAGCTCATTGATTTCACAGTGCCTACAGGGATCGAGACGGTGTTATCCTAATCTGCCTGGGTATTCTGTAAACCCCGGTAACCAAAAGGAAACAGGGTGGCACAGTACAGAGGGCAGAGACTTGCAATGCCTTCAGAAGGAAGCTGTTTTATAGGGGGGGTGGGGTGAAATGTCAATCAAAGGACAGCACTCACCATGTACATCAGTATGTCCCTAATCATTACCATCGCAGTCTGATGGTCATTCCAGGCTTGGTTCAATGTTTGCAAGAAGTTGTTGTTCAGTGAATTTAAGACGTCATCCCGGACCTGTAAGGAGGGGGAGCAAATACAGTTTTTTACACTTATACCGTTTTCTGCGTCGTTTCCATGTTTCTATTTACTGATACATCTGGCACCAAAGGGAAAGAAGAGTCAAGAGGCAGTAAGATTTTTCAGAAGAGAGACGCTGTACCAAAAGACAGCTTCTTCATTACTGCTGGGGAAACTGGGAACCTGGTCTGAAAGACCAGTGGGCATAGAGGTGCAAGACAAGTGGTGACGGTTTTAGTTGAGTTAGGAGCAACGATTTAAAGACTTTAAAGTAAAGGTATGAACCTGCACGCAGATACTATAACCATATGCTCCAAACTCGCAGAACACAATATGCTCTCAGGTAAATGTAGGAAGGCAAGAGCTATAGTTCTGACCACGGTGCCCCACATAGGGCTTGTTGCTTCATGCTTGTAGACACATCTCCCTACTTTGTGGATGAGGTGCTCCGTGACGACTTCGCGGAGGCCCGTGTACAGCTTCTCGCCGTGCTTGTGGAGCACCATGGTGTAGGCGTTCCTGTACAGCTCCTCAAAGCTCAGGCCGCTGTTGTTCTTCCGCTGGATCTCCTGGATGGCGTTCTTCAGAAGGTCCCAGATGTTGTTGACATATTTTTCATCCATCGTCATCTGGATTAGGAAAGGCAACATCATTTTTTGCACATTTCTTGAATATTTATATGCAACATTTCTGAGATGTTTTGCACATTATCCATATACCTCAAGGTCTCCAAAATACATATATGAATTAAGCTCACATGCAATTCAGTGTTCAAAGGTCCCTCACAATATACAGACTACAACCAAGTTGCCCTTCTATTGATCCTTATTGGTAAATGGTGTTGATAAACAAGATGATAAATGTGAAACACCAATTCCACTGCTTGGCTACAGGTAAAGATTCACTGAAGAGACTGTAGAGTTCTGTGATATGAATAAAGAGTCTATTACAGCGCTGGTCAGGGGAAATATCCAAACAGTACAGACTGTCCTTGACGTAGGACTGGGTCCTGTTCCAAAAGATAGGCTGTACGTCAAAATGGACACATGTCAGGCAAGGACAAATGCGCTGACTTTTAGGTGTGATGATAACCTACAAGTGCGTGTGTGGCTGGGAGGATCCTGCTGTCATATGGTACAGTACTTTCCAAAGGCAACTTGGACAGTGCACAACGCACGCTAGGTAGCATAGCGCTACCACACATACAGCTGTCCAAAATTTATTTTTACATACATTTACTTAATAAATACATTTTTAAAAACTCTGTTGGCCTCCCCCTCTCGCTGGTGACCTTTCCCTATGTTCTTAACTTCTGAATCAAAGACACGTACAGCACGTCTCAATTACAGAAAAGTTACAGATTATTGTATCAAAAGCAAAAACAATATCAGGCATGGCTGGTTGTTATTGAAGCAATACGGTTCTAGTGCCCAAGCATAAAAAGGTTTCCACTACCACATCACAGCACTTTGCAGAGTAGGATTGTTTACTACTGACTGGGTGGCACCTATTCCTCAGACGCATTTGTTTTATAAGGCCAAACAGCCTTGCTCTGCCCAATAAAATGAGTCAAATGAGCAGTGACATCACAGAGAACCAGAGATGACGTAAAGCACAACACACACACCAAATTGTGGGTGTAAGTACACGTTAATATAATGCTGAAAAGCTGACGTCCAAACAAATATATTCCCATCATCTCTAGCCTGGCGATTAGGGAGCATGCGCCGCATATTTGTGATTATAGCAAGATGTGATATCATGCAGCCTGAATGTTTTATAACAGAAGGTCTTTTACGAACCGAGATGCATATTGATCTAAGTGAATTAAACAGAGGCAGAAAGAATGAGATCTAGAAGACTGCTGTACTAAGGGGAAAGTGCGTCTCTGCAAACAGAACGTGGTCTTCAAACAAAATGTCACGCTTAGGGTTCGCGTTAGGGCTGGAAAGGGGGGGCAAAGGAAATTACCGCCTTTAAAACTCCTCCCATTACAGCACGAAATTTAGATTTCCTTGGCTGCAGTTGGGAAGGCCAAAGGACTGCTAAAATCTACCTCACTAGATCGGAAAATCCAAGTCTAAATGACGACAACAGATTTCTAAGCGAACAGGAGTTAGTAGGGCCACCAAAATATGAAGGTATAGATGAAGCCATTTTGATTACCCTTTTAGCAAATTGCCTTTGTACCTAGACTAGAAAAAGCACAGACTGGGAGTAATTATTCTGACAAACAGGCAGAGGACTGAGCAGCTTCTCTGCTGAAGAATGAGGCCACGGCCTGTAGGGGGCGTATCAGGTGGACACGCAGCATGTACAGTCAGAGAGAGCCACCGTCATTGGGCTGGAATAATAACGGATAACATTCTAATACTTTTTTTTTTATTCTACTGGCCGACCAATACGTCTATCAAAATCAGCTTACAACCGATAATACAGCTGCATTCAAAGCGGGAGACGAAGAACAGAAGGGAACAAGTGTTCCGACAAACGTAATTACTAGAAAACACCTTGGGGGTCTCAGCTTCACTATGACGGATGAGAAAGCAACTTGCAATAAAAATAACAGGTTGCCATCGTTAAAACGGGCTTTTGAATGGAGTCATATACTTAACTAACAAAGAAGCATATAACTGCATTAACCTAGGTTATAAAAACACGTCATCTGCTAGAGCCTGAAAACAAAGTAACAGAAATATCAGACAGCAGTGACAGCATAATTATGAAAGTCTCCAGCATAAGCATGACTGAATGTGTGTGGTGGGTGAAATACTATGATATTTCCCTGCTGTGCTATTGTCATGTTTATTTGGGTTTCGAGGAGCTGTGTTTGGAGTCCGGTATAAAGAATTTGCAGGACTACAAAAGGCCTGCTCTCTGAGTGAAGCACCACTTCTGATGGAATCTGACAGGCCAATGAATGAATCAAACCATGGAAAAAAAACAGCAAACTGCAGATTACAAAGATATGTCCTTCAGTTTTAAATTGTATTGAATACAGTATATATATATAAAACATATTGGTGCGACATGGTACAATCTGTCAGACAGATTTGTCTGGGAGGACTTCAGAATGATATAGCAAAACGGATTACCACACTGCTTTACTGTAGGTGGTGCAGGATCATTTAAGTACTGATTTCTAATTACTGGAGAAAGGTGGCGCAGGCTGAATACTTCCTCGCTTTTTCCAAATGGAAATGAACAGTGTCGCTTGCAGATTACTGGATGTGTCCGCACTACCAGCTGGAGGACTTCAGTCTGAAATACTGGTTCGACATTCCTGGGTAACAGCTCAAGGTCCTCTCGAAACCTCTGGCCTCATCTATCCATACCTAAATGAAATTTTCATTCAAGGATAAACAGTATTCAGCCCTAACCCCCGATAATGGGCTCGCGCGTATGAACACAGGTCATAAACCTCCGGGACGATGGTGAAGAGACAAGCGAGCGAGACCTTTCCAACCAGTAGTCAGTCCGTTAACCAGGCTTTATGGCTCGGAGACAGATCAAAATAAGGTGACGAACGATGGAACAAACAGGTTATGAGGCAGCCAACAAGTGACAGTGAGCTCTCCGGCTAGACAGCAAACACAGGGAGCTGCTATGACGGGGAACTGAACTACAAACCACCAGAACTCAGCCGCCCAGGAGCAGGGGGCCAACCAAACTCCCCCGACATAAAAAGACTAATGTTTACTGGACTAAAGGCCTCAATGGGACGGGCCCACTCCAGTCCACGGCACTGGCAGACGCTGACGCACGAGCGCCAACGCCGCGTCCCCGGACAGTACTCACAGGAAAGGCCCGTATCCTCATCTTGGTGTCCTTTTTGGTTCCGCCTTTGCTGAGGTTGGACATGTTTGGCGCTTCTGGTATTTACATTAAAACTGCGGGTGGCGTCAGGCTGTCTGTGCGGCTGAACCCCCCTCGACAACACTCGCGGGGCTGAATCCCTGGGCGCAGGCTGCTATTGTCGTTCTCAGCTCCCTTCCACCTATCCTGGATGTCTATGAACAGTGATGGCGGCCGACCGAGCGCCCAGTACGCATGTGCGACAACAACAAAGTCACGCGACATTATAGATTACAGACGTGCAAATTAAAGGTCTGAAAACGGAATTACAACAGAGCCGATAGAACTGATTTGCTACTTTTACGCAACTTCTTTAAACTAATGTCCACAAATATATCGCAAATTTAAAAAGGGAATTTACAGAAAAAAAGATTTATCAGGACGTACATAAGCCCGTTTTTAGTGTCACAAACCCAAAACGTTGTCTACTAGCTGTTCTGCGAATGCTCCTGTGTTACACTTGGGAGGCTTTAAGTAGTTTTATTAGGTTCTTTCTTTGTTTATAGTTATATGTGGAGTTGTGTAGCTGTTGGTTAGGTCCTTCTCCGAGACTGCTTACACTAGGACCTGAATATTTGTATTGTGTTATTCGTCTCGCATGTACGCCACTTTGGACAAAAATATCTGCTAAATATTTGAATGTAAATTTTTCACTATTACAATAATAATTTTTGCTATCGTTCTATTATTTTACTATTACCACACGACCCTGACCAGAATAAGCGTTTGGGAGATGTATGGATTTCGGGATTTTACAATTATTTGATTTTGCAAATATTACATATCATAAAATGTAATCATACTGAATCTTATTCGATCACGAATGCATGAAAAATACTACATAGTAGTATGGGCTTACACACATTTCAATTTAGGTCTACTGCTGGTGCGTCTGCGTATCGTTTGGGGGCTTTTCCGGCGAACTTTATGCATTGCATGATTATATAAAGGCATGCCTCGGCACATAAATCAGGGCTTCCGGAATGTATCAATTTTCACCGCATGTCGACGTTGATTTTCTTTCAGCACCGCTATTGCCTGGACCGCGTAAGGGAAAGCAGGGCGCCGCGTTACCCAAAAATGAAATAACAAGGAACATTTTTAAGCAGGACAAGGATAATGTAGAAATAAAGTAGCCTAACAAGCATAAGGTATCGGGTAACCCACGGCTATACATTTCAATACATGTTACTGAAATTATATAGATTTATATACACGTGTTGGAGTTAGTTTTAATTAATGCATTTTTCCTTATAATGGTCCTCTTGATCAAATTTTCTTTCAAGTCTATTTATTCACGTTCGCGTTATGTCTGTCTCCTACTTTTCCTGTGTTTTTAGTATGGCTTTATTAACACTTACTTGAAATCCATGGCAATCGATCAGTTTGGCGAGGATGCCTGGGATAAACTCAGGTAGGGAATCCTTTTCTATTGCGAACGGCGATAACACGCGCACGTTGCTGCCCACTGCGTTTTAACTGCGCCTCCAGCAGGGGGCGTCATTGTCTTACTATTAACCTCGGAAACCGGGTTTTGTCATCATTATTAATTTATCCCGCTGTCACAATTTACAATTTAACGTGTCAGCTTCCGGAGTCATGGACAAAAGTAGTTTTCTGCAGTGTAGATGTGTGTTTAAATTGCTACATGGGATTTTTGTTTTCTGCCAGGCAAGCTGCTGAGAGGGTTTGAGTCGGCCTATCCCAAGACTCGATCTGAACACTTTTTTCCAAAACCTTTCCCTTCCACATCGTGATTGACAAAGAGGGAGGGTCTA
This sequence comes from Mormyrus proboscirostris, assembly GCA_026779585.1. NCBI lineage: Eukaryota > Metazoa > Chordata > Actinopteri > Osteoglossiformes > Mormyridae > Mormyrus > Mormyrus proboscirostris. Next base: position 503,079 of record JAODKF010000139.1, on the reverse strand, counting down.
CATCTTCAGTTAAGCACAAGAGATGCAACACAGACACACTCTGCTGAAAGATGCTACATTTATATATACTGTCATAGCTGATGCTTTCATCAAAAAACACATTTTTTTTTATCTATTATACAGCTGGGTATTTCACTGCAGTTGTTCAGATTAAGCACTTTGTCCATTAGCTATATAGCAATAGAAGTGTGATTTTCCTGACTCACTAAGCAAGTGCAATACTGTCATTTATAGAGTACTGGTTAAAAAAAAAACCAAAGCATTTACAACACTTTCATTACAAAACGTAAGCGCCGGGTGAAGAAGGCAGGAATGAACATCCAGAGGATCGTCCCTGGGCTGCAGACCATGCAGATCCAACTGGACCAGCACTTCTGCATCTGGCACCCTGAAGTCCCCTTCACGGTCTGTGGCATCAGGAAGTTCGTCAATAGCCACTTCATGCTGCAGGCCCGGCAGGAGATGATGCCTTAGCCATGGAGAGGCAGACCCACAGTGGAACTCCGGAGTAGCATCGTGTGGGGGGTAGTGAGAGAGCATGGGAGGGCAGGGAAC
>JAODKF010000139.1:458379-471782 GCA_026779585.1 Mormyrus proboscirostris | reverse complement strand
GGGGGGGGGGGGGGGCGGGGGGGTGGCACTGCCCACCTTACACTCACCTGAGTGTAGACAGTGGACAGCACGTGGGTGCAGACCTTGAATATGGGCTTCCCTCCATCTACCCACTTGATCTCAGGCCCATTTGTCTGTGAACAGAAGGAGGAGGACGCCATGCAGAGTGTGAAGCCACCAGCATAGCGTTTAATGAAGCGAACAAAGCCATGGGAGCTGCAAGGCCGGACCTACTGCCTCCCCAACCAAACCCCACTCACTTTCCCTGATCCTGCATCTTTGGTGTTCAGGTACCCCTGAGGCAGGGTGCAGGACACTGGGATGTTGTGCTCCTGGGAAGTTGGGCGGCCTTCCTTCAGGATGGGCAGCCATGCGTACCCCACTACAGCCAAACACGGAAGAGCTCAACACACATCGCTAAACACACAATAGAAGTCCTAAGTGTGTAGCACTGACCCTCCTTTAGGAAGGGAAATGGAAACCATGAATACCAGAGGAGCAAGTCCGTGCCGAGTCCATGTTAAGTGTTTTGAGATGGTCATAGGAGAGGTTTTCTATGTCACAATCACAATTTGCAGTGTAGAGGTATAAGAACTGCCATTTGAAGTGAGATTACTTTAGTTTTTCACCTGGGGTTTCCAAGGCCTCTTTTTTCTTGGTGTTGGTCTTGGCGTTGATGTCACACGTTACGTGATAGAAGGAGAAGAGCAGGTGGTGTTTGCTGTGGAGTTGGGTGGGCAGCTCGATCTTCATCTGCAGGACAAGCAAAGCCCCCTGGTAATCAGCAGTCACGAAAACACCACCACATCCCTGATCACCGCAAGCGTGAACCTCAGGGACCTGCTCTTGACGCCTCTTTCAGATTAAATTCCATTCCCTTCAAGTAAGACTGACCTCGTCATAGAAGTCTGGATTCTGCGAGTGATGGAGGACAGTGCAACAGGCAGCGGTTGTGAAGACTGGACCTCCTGGCTTTCCGTATATACACTGTGACATCAAGCGGAAAGGTCAACATGCTGAAGTATATCAAGGGGTAAGCAGCAGGTGTTGATGCCTTCATTCTTATGCTTCAAGAATTTGGTTGAGTAGATTTTGTGTAAAAGTAAGAATATAACCTGTAGGGGTTTGGAATGCTCTTCATCAGAGGTGCGGAACTCGACATACACAGCAATATTTCGCGCCTGTGAATGAGATCAGCAACAGAACATGAGCGTTATCTTTATGGACACTTGATCGTCATTAGAGCAGGCACTCTTTCACGTTGCCTTTGGGATGTTGCAATTTTGGGGTACCTTGGCAAAGCTCTTCTGGCTGTCATACTTGAGGTGTCTTGGATAGACGTAGATGTGGTTCTTGTAGACTCTGTAGGGCTGAGAGAACCTGGCTGACTCCTGGACAAACTCTTCCACCTCCACTGTGGGTGGGTGCTTCTCACAGTCCTCAATAGGCTTCACTGGGATGTACGAGGATGTCATGCAGTCTACAGAGCAGTGAATGTTTCCAACAGGACATCAGACTCAGTTGAATGCATTGCAGTAGAGGTGGGAACAAGTCATTGACTTTCAAGTAGTGTCTTATCCCTCAAGTTCCAAGTCAAATACAGAGTAAAAATGTGTAAGTTTTATGTCAAGATGGGACTTGACTTGGTGTTAATCTGAGTCAACAAACCAAAGTCTCAAGTCAAGTCTGTAATCAACAAACCAAAGTCTCAAGTCAAGTCTGTAGTCCTAAACTGAATCATTTTATATAACTTTGTTGTGGCCTTAAATTAGAAGAATTTGATATTCAGATTTGATTAGGACTTGAGACTTTCGTTGGCATGGCATCTTGGCCTGTTCAACAGTCAGCAGTGTGAGCCAGCACTCTGCCTCTGTGTGTGTGTGTGTGTGTGTATATGTGTGTGTGAGAGAGAGAGAGACTCAGGACATAAATTGAGACTTGCTTGCTACTTGAGAGTCAATAACTTGTTCCCACTAGGGCTGGTGAAAATGTGTTGACATCAATATTTTAAAATCGACGCATCGTTTAAAAAAAATTTTGATAAAAATACTTTTGATCTCCAAAATGCTTCGATTCATAGTAACAAATGTTTTCCTTTAATATCACTATATAATTATAGGAGTGGATCAAATGATAAAACAAAAATGTGGTTTACACTGTGCAAAGTGTGATGCCAAACCATAGCTGCACTAGCGCTACGCGTGAGCACCTGAAGAGGAAACGCACAGGAGCTATTCGAGACGATGGACCGCCAGAGTAGGCAAAACCACTACGCATGTCATTAATATTTTAGGCATACGGCTGATCTGCTTGTGGAATTGTGGGCAAAAATAATGCGCGTATGGTGCTTTAGATAATGGCATTGTAGTGGACATTAATAATACGCACTTCAGGTTCAGTATATTTTGAGCATAATTCACCATAGTTAGAGTTTGCGTTTGTTATGCATCAGTCATTTTATATATTGCACCTCATGTGTGTTACAGGGATGCAGCAGGTAATGTGCGCTGGGTCGGTGCGGCCCCTTTAAGTTGCGGGTGTTTACTGACGTGGCGTCTTAAGAAGTTCTATCGGTTGCTGGTTAATAAAGAAGGTGGTCGTGCATCCTCACTTGTGAGAAACTGTCTGACTTTCTTACAGTTTCTACAGCATACAGTTTGTTGTTAAAATACCACTTGATAAAATATTCGATAGATTAATCTACAGAAAAATAGCCGTCGGTGGCAGCCCCAGTTCCCACCTCTGCAATGCGGCCTATTGCTGCCCTAAAAGCCAGAGAGCGGAGGCTTGGTTCCCCTCCACCAGGGACCCTGCCCTGCCCCGCCCCTCACTGCATGCAGGTCACGCTGAACCAAAGCAAAACCCTGGCCAGCCTCTTACCGCTGGCACACCACAACCTGCAGGTCTCTGAAATACTGGCCAAGACATACTAGCCGAAACTCATTGCGGAAACCCGAGTGAGAGGTGACACAAACCAGAGCGACAGGAGTCTGCATCGCGTGCCCCTGCACTGAACACCAGCAAACCCCAAAAAAAATGGGAGCGTCTGACGGCTGGCCTGTCGTCGCATGATAGCGCAGATGCCAGGGCACGAGTTATATTTAACGTCATGATGACATTATAATTAGCAACAGTGTCGCGACGCCACATTCAAATGTCCTGGAGATGCAAAGCAGGTGTTAGAATAGGCAGCAGCCAATGAACAAGTAACCGCATTCTTACAACGCCTGTGAAACAAGCACAAGACTCCATGCCAGCTAAATGGGCTGCAATTAGCATTACCGCAAGCGGCCAATGAGCTTCCTGATCATTTCATTAGCAGCCTATCAGGATACTGATCTCTCCTCTTTCGCTCGCATACTTTCCTTGCTGCACCATTTGCTTTCATTATCCCTCCATCACTCTCCAGCTCGAAAGTACAATTATCTTAATGCCTTCCTTCCTCTGGGTGATCTTTCCTAATGATGGGTCATTTTCTATACACCCACTTCTCTGGAAAAGACAGAGGAGCCCTTCCTGTACTAGGGAGGACAGTGTGCCTGGGAGGACTCAGGACTCCTGAGTGACCAAACACTGTCTGAATAGGTAGAGGACACTTGTCACCAATCAGGAACCATCAGGAAGATGCCAAATTCAGGAGACAGATGCAGAGGGGGAGAGATAAAGACTCACTGGGATGTTCCATGGGTACACAGTCCACATCGATGTTGAGGGTTCCTGGGATGGTTTGCAGCTTGCTGGTCTTCTCTGCCCTGTGGAGATGCCATTCAGTGAATCCAGGAGCACTGGATCAACTCTGCAGCAGATGGAGGGATGACTCCCGGATCTCCAAGGGAAAAGGCTTTTCATGCCATACCTCCTGTACTCGGAGATGAGTTTGATCAGGTCATCTGTGGAGATCTTGTTGCTCTCCTGCTTGAAGAGCGGGGAGAAGCGAGATTCCCTGTCCACAGTGCCATGATTGTCTTTGAACGCGGGCCTAGGACGGGAGAGAAATCTTAAGACTCTAAGACCCAGGGGACATCCTCTATCACATGGTGTCATCTGACAGGAAACTCTCCACACACATCAGAAACATTCCCAGCCACTATGGTATTGGGCTTAGGATTGTGAAGTAATCCAGCGGCACAATGATGCCATTTTAAAAATGTCTTATTTTCATCAAATCCAAAACAAGTTGTAAAATGTTATCCTATTTCCACCATATTTTTAGTTTCTGTCTCTGGTTTGCCAGGTGTTGTCACTCAACTTAAAACTGACTCAGGAGCTTTTGTCTACACTTAAGGTATCTCATAAACCAGCCTGAACTGCTGCAAGGCTTTCCGGTCACGTTAAACACAGTCATAAAAAGGTCTCCTTCATTCACACTTACCTCACTGACCAGCCAAAGGGCATCCTGTATTTTCCAAGTTTACTACAGAACTGCTTGTTGGATTTCAGCATTTTCTGAACGGTCTGTGCAGATATTTGGAGACAAAATGGGAAATGAGAAGTGTGTTACTACGCCACGGCGAGTGCACTCAGGCTTACAGCCCCGGCTTTGGCGGAAGCGGGCTCGGCGCCGGAGCGCAAATCGGGCCCAGCGGTAAGGCTGCCAGAGACCGTCTGATGCCTTCTGCTCGCTAACTTAAGCTCGGGAACGACGGCCAAGTTTATGAATTCCATGGTGGGGGAGGGGGGAAATTCTGCTCTTTTTGAAAAAATTGATTAGAAAACCATCTGGATTCTGAATTACTGAGGATTCAAGCTTTTTAAGCTCTGGAATTTCTGCTTGGCATACCAGTGCATTTCCGTATCAAAAATTTGTTCAAATAAATCCCATTTACATCTGCAGAAATTTTTTTCTACCTTTTTCCACATGATAAAATACTGAAAATGTGCAAGAGAAAGGCGTCAATTTGACATGTAAATGTATTCATGTGGCTGTATTTACATAGCAGACGTATTACACAAAACAACTGGACGTCTCTTAGCAAACCCTTGCTTGGGAAACTGCGCAATGGCGGATGTGTTCATGTTCAGTGCTGCACATCACCTTGCTGGAGTCTGTGCTCTTTATGTAAGGCTCCGCCCCACTGGTGATGTTCCCCATCAGCACCTTCTCCACCCGGGCCAGCAGCACGATGTCAGTGTGGGGATTCGTCACCGAGAAGATGGCCTGATTCACATGCATGCGTGAGAATGGGCACACGCGTGCATACATAAACGCACGCAGCTGCGCAGCCGGGCACACTCAAGTGTACAGACGCACGTACGTACGTACAGACAGACTGATAGAGGGTCAAGACGGATGTACAAATGACAGACCCATAGACGTAGATCTATACAGACACAGAGAGACAAACCGACAGGAACAGACACCCCCAGAAATAGAGTAAATGATAAGACACCCCCTCCCTGCCGCTGAGGATACCTCCCCCTCCACCTCGCAGGCCTAGAGGCCGGCTGTCCTTCTCAGGCTTCCATACCTGCTTGGGGTAGCGCAGGCAATTGTCCAGATCTGGAGTCAGCTGACAGGCACTGGGCCTGGTGTCCGAGGGCGAGCCCAGGCCGTTCTCCTGCGCGGCGCCGGGGTTCCCTGGGACCCCGGGGCTCCCAGAGCCGATGAGCATCTGCCGCACGGCATCGTGGTTCATGTCCACATGGAAGTCGGCGGACACTCTGCGGCCCTCGCGCACATCGACGAGTGCCACTGTCACGAAGAAGGGCTCGATCTGTGGGGGGGAGAAGGAGGGTCAAAGATGGCAGGGAATACGCTGCAGTCCTCCCTGTGCTGAAGCATGCTGGGAAATGGTGGGAAGCGTATGGCTGCTCAACCCAGGATGGGCGCCGTTATCCTGCCATGTCAGCTCACGTCCCACTGGTTACAATGTCGGATTAAATGAGGCAGTGATTGGCGGTTCACCATAACCGTGCCCATTATTGGCTAGTGAGGCAGGCGGTGGGGACTCACGTTGGTTGAGAGCCCGTTCTCAGTGTCGCTAACGCAACCCTGCAGCGTCAGAATCAGGCTGTGGCACCGAATCATCAGCCTACGGCCCAGCTTCGCCTCAAAGGGCCGGACTGCGGCCGGTTCGCCGGCCTGCCCATCCCCCCTAGAGCTCCGCAGCACCTGCCAGGGGAAGAGCAACAAACGGCATCAGTAGCGCCCAGCCTCCCGAACTGAGCCCCCCCCAAAGCTGCCCCAAGCACTCACAGGCATGTCGGGGTCCAGCATGAACAGGTTGAGCCGCCCGTCCGCCCGAGCCTCCTGTACCTGCTCCTCTGTCTCTGAGATGTACTGGCAGCACAGAGCACAGGAGTCACAGCTCACACACCACAGGAGTCACAGCTCACACACCACAGGAGTCACAGCTCACACACCACAGACACAGACACGCTGCACAGCAAGGACCCGAGCTTCCGAAACGGGAATAAAGACCGGGAACAAACCCTCTGCAGACTAGGAGAAAACAGGAGCACTAAACATACTCTTATTCCAGAATATTCTGTTTCAGACAGTGTGCGCGGTACCCACTTTGGCCAGTTCGGGGTTCATGGTGTCTTCAGAGGCCTCATCATTCTCCAGAATGCTCACGTCGCTCAGTTCTGCCATTTCTGCTGCAAGAATCAATTCAAAGAACTTTCCAGAGAGCCTACATATACAAAGAGGTCTCCTTACACACCAGTACCAAAAACAATACCATTGATTTCGCTTTGGCTTTACAGAAGATTACAATCTGAACTGCAGTTTCATCACTGGGCGGTTTCCAGTTGTGGATATGCTGTGCTTTTAACAGGGAACCCACAGGAGACATTCATCATTTGCTTGGCGCTCTCTCACCCGGTCTGGCATCAGACAGGTCGATGCTCTTGCGGTCCACGGCAGGGCCCTCAGGAGGGCTGATCTGCAGGATCCGGTTCAGGGTGCCGATCCAGTCCTCCATGTCCTGCTCGCTCTCGGCAGCCAACACGAAATACGTCACCTCGTTCATCTTCAGCTCGAAGGCATGCTTCCGCAGCCGATTATTCTGCGGGGGGTGGGGAGGCGGGTTGTGTTAGCTTTTAGCGTCAGCTAACATGGTAACAGGGAGACCCGAGCCTCCTTGCTGAGAGCTAAGATTCTTAGCATGGGGAACCGCTGAACTGAAACAAGAACGTGAACTTAGCTGCAGTTTTCAGGCTACCTCAGTGCATGTATATATGAGACATGCTGCTTTCTGCCACATATTCCTTGCAGTCCTCTGCAGCGGTAATAAAAGCTAAGAGTTACAGCCTGCAGCTTTCAAAGCCCAGTACTATTTATGTCTCTCAAGGGCCGCTAACTTCGCTAACCATGCTAGCTGCGTTTCCACCCTATTGCCTAGGCAATGATTGTGTGCGTACTTGTTTCAGTTCTGGGTTTGGATGTCCCCCCCCCCCACCCACCCACATTTGGCCACAAGGTAATTTCCGCACGAGTGTGTGATGGCCTACGCACCGGGACCACGCCTGTACAGGAGTCGAGGAAGATGCAGCCTTTAGGTTCTTTGGAGATCTTCTCGTCCTTATAAAAGTTCATGATGTAGGAGTTGTCCGTCAACTGCGTCAGCTGGAAGAACCGCCTTTTGAAAGACTGCGCAAAGGAAACGGATCATTACTCTGACGAACCTGCCGACCACAGAAAACGCCTGTGGCAGCCAGCTGACCACTTGATATTCTTGAGTGTGGAACCAGCACTGGTTGGCTTCTCGCGAGGAAGTGGAATGACCTTGATTGCGTGGACGTTAGTAGAGACAGAAGGGCAGCCCAGAGCGGGAGAGAGGGCAGGGAACAGTCACATGGTTCTGGGTATAAAAGTCATTGGAAGGTAACAGATAAATCAGAACCCAACCAGTGCAGGACGCTAGAATGCTGGGCTTATTAATACATCTCTATTCAAAACATGCACAAGACACCGGACCCCCATCCTAAAGCCAGCAAGGAGCTCTGGAGCAGGGGGAGGGATGGTGTAAGAGAGCAGGACAACAGAGCCGGCCGTGGGGGGTGGGGGGCTCCTTACCCGCACGGTGATGCTGTTGTTGACTGTGCTGTTGAAGTTCCCCTTGTATAGCCAACCAGACTTGAAGATTCCGACCCCCCCGCTGCTCCCGCCGCCACCTCCCCCACCCCCTTTGGACGATGAGAGAGATGTGGTGTCCTGGAGGGGGAGATAAAGGTGGTGATTCTCCCTGCAGAGGCTGGGCATTCTTCATGTGAGATGTCAAAAACATTCGATCAGTTTATTCATTCAGGATTCATCACAGAAGCCAAACTGAAGGGGGGGCTGGGGCACCCGGGCTCGACCCCGACCTCGTCCTTGTCCACCTCCTCGTGGTCGATCTCGAAGGAGTGATTTGGCAGCTTCTCCGGTTTGAGCAGCTTCCTGTGGGGGGATGTAGGGGAATAGTTACGCTACATAGCTGGGCTCCATCCGGACGGGGGGTTGTCTCATCTGAGGAACCGCCATGCAACCCCTCCCCGGCTGGTGTGTGCTGACCCATGTTGTGTCTGTGGTTGTTTGTCTGTAGCTGTCATCGCATCTCCTGGGTTCCCCAAAGCCCTGCCCCCGAGATCACTACACCCCCACTGTCTGCCAATTGCACAATGGCTGGTCTGCAAGCATGGGCCTTGCCAGGCTTTGAGGAGGGTTCCCATGCCTGGTCGGCTTTTACGAGGCTGGCCGACATCTACGGCGCCTCTTGTGACAAGTTTGGGGGGGGGGGGGGGGCCAATTGGATGGATGGCGAGGGTATCCCACCCCCCAGTGGAGCTGTGCTGGACTAGTTGGGCATAAGGACCCTTCTGTAAGTTGCTTTCAAAGCAGGAAGTTAACCTGTGAACCAGTGGGTGACAGTGACAGCTATCAGAGGTGCAAAGTTCCGGTTCAGAAAGTACAAATTCAGAACAAGATTTTGTTTCAACCAACCACTTGAGTATAAAGAATCACCAAAGAGGGCTGTGTGTTGCTGCAGCCCAAGGGTCCTCAGGCCGTACGGCCATTACGCGCCTGAGGGTGACACGCAGAGACGGTGCCCCCAGCACGGTGCCTGTTTATGTCACCGCTGTGTAGCTATTCCAGAACCTGCCCTCAGCACTCAGGGGCGCACCCTGGGGCCCACCTCACCTACGGGGGAGGTTCCTCCAGAAGTCCCCTGAGGTCCTTTATCTCTTTAGCTGAAAGCTGAATGGAGACCAGACAACGCACATCCCGGTTCGGAGGGGTGAACCTCAGGTCCCTTGGCGGATGACCGAGAAGGACCGCGTTCGCTTTAGGGGGCCGGCCCTATGCAGTACTTACTTGGACAGCTGTCGATAGTCCCCCCCGTAGACCTCGGACGTGTAGCTGACCAGGTGGAGGGGTGAGTTGTAGTAGGTGCATGCCTACAAGAGGAAGCAGGACAACAGTCATTACACTTCCCCAGAACTGCAGCATCAGGAGCTATCTTTACCCTGCGCTGCCCACAGAAAAAACACCCAGTCATCCTCCAGCCGTTACAGACATTTTCTGACAGCTACATTCCCCTTAAAAAAGCAGGTGAGGTCACCACATTTCATGAAGCCCCCCCACCAGGGATGCTAAATATAGACGGCACGTGTTTTCGGCGCCCACGCCAGACAGGGCGGCCCTGTCAATGTGGCGTGTGATAACGTGTAATTACACACAGGGGCGGCCAGGGAGGGAGACAAAACTGGAAAGGGATTAATTAGCAAGAGAAGAGGAACAGGCCTGGGGGGTGGCGAGATAAGCAAGTCCTGTTACTGTTTTATGACTGTACTCAGTGGGAAGGAAGATCTGGAAGTCCCTCCCCCATCCGATACCCTGTGTAGGGTATCGATCCTGCCCCAGGATCACATGACCCATGGGGGGCCCAGGGGTCAATATAGTGAACTATGAACAGGCTTTGCAGAGCATACAAGGTACCTCAGTGGTTCAGCCCCCCACCCCCCGTCAGCGGCCCAGATACCCACCTTCCCTGCAGCTCACAGAAACCCAGATACCCACCTACCCTGCAGCTCGCAGAGACCCAGATACCCACCTACCCTGCAGCTCGCAGAGACCCAGATACCCACCTACCCTGCAGCTCACAGTGACCCCGATACCCACCTACCCTGCAGCTCACAGAGACCCAGATACCCACCTACCCTGCAGCTCACAGAGACCCAGATACCCACCTACCCTGCAGCTCACAGCACCCCAGATACCCACCTACCCTGCAGCTCACAGCACCCCAGATACCCACCTACTGGGTCTCCCAGTGGAAATTAAATGTGTCAGCCCCCCCCCCCCATGCACCCACCTGTCTGACCAGCAGACTGGCCGCCTTCTCTGCCCCTGCGGGCACCGTGGAGTGTGATGTCTGGCTCTCAAGGGGCACCGTGGACACCTGGTAGGGAGGAGAGGGGAAAGTGTAAGCAGGACGCTCATGAAGGCCGTGCAACATTTTTACACGCGGAACACACTGCACGTCCCCCTCCCCACCCCACCCCACCCCCATTTAGGCCAGGCAGCAAGACGCGACTTCAGCTCTCTCTCAGTAACAGCATCCTGCGTACGGATCATTTTCGGGAATCTGACACAGGAATGAAAAACAAGATATTTTAGCATAAGGAGCATAAAAGACTGTTTAACAACGTTAAAGCTCCGTAAGCTGGAGGAGATGGCAGAGGCAGCTGCATTAAAGGGCACCCGATACCCCCTGCGGCGGGGCACTCAGAGAGCATTAAAAATACCTCAGGCAAATTACGTTTGCGCATTACTGAGTAGGCCCTCGGAGTGTCCTGGTCTGGCTGCGCAGAATCACCGCTTCACGCATCCCCACTTAAGGTCATCTGTGCTTTAACAGACAACTTAACTCACTAATTAAGTAGCCAGCGTCGAATTTGGGAGATGGGTCACTCGGGAATTGAAAAGGGAACATGAGAAAATGTAAAATTACTTTTCATTGTCCTAGTTTGTTCACAAACACAGAGGCTGCGGGCTGAAAGCTATGGAAAGGCACTTGTGTTTTTTACAGGGGAGTGAAGTTAATTTCCAAGCGGCGTTTCCTGTTCCTGCAGCTCAACGCCTCGCTCTGAGCCTTTTGGGTCCACCGAATGTTGCTCAGATGCACGGACAGGGGCCGGCATCATGGCTCGCCACAGTAACTGGGCGTCATGGAAACGGTCCCGACGACTCGTGGTCTGCATTACGGAGGGTGTCGGAGCCGGATCCCGCGGCCCAGAAGGATTTACCGCTCGCTTTCTATGTGGCCGGCCTGGGGCAGAGAGCCCCGCTTCTGCTGGTGGGGGGGCATCGGCTTGGTTCTGCATGGGGTCCCACAATGGAAGACAGCAGGTCGAGTTGCTGCGTATGCCGGCCTCCTCTGCACTGCTCTTCCCCTTCAGAGAACTGTGGGCCACATCCTATTTCTGCCCAGGCCATCAATATCCGAGCTGACTCTCACTTCCACCTTCGACCCCCGCCCTGCAGCCATGCGGCTGCCGCGGTGCAGAGGCGTGTTTCAGGCAGCTTCTAAAGCGTGTGTGAGAGTGTGCGTGTGCAGGGATAGACTGTGACCTTAACCTGTCACTGTGACCCCGAACGCACAGAGCTGCTGAGTTCATGCAAACTCAGCAGACAAGAGCCCAAAAAGTCATCTGATGATTTAATTACAGCGATGAGCATTTTGCTGCAAACCTAAAGGCCGAGCACTCCCCTACCCACCCACTTCAGCCACACAGTTGCCTTTGTCTGATTTACAGAAGTAAGTCTGACCCAGGGAGGCCTTAAACTGACCAATCAGCATGGGAGAGACTCCCCAACCCCCACGCAGCCCCAGGGCTGGTCTTATGGATATGGGTGAAAACTGCAGGGCGTTTGGATCCCGGTGGGGAAATTTCTGTTGTACCTAAACACCCAGCTGTACCACTGCATGACTGCACAAAGGCCTTCCTGTTTCAACCACGTGCTGATAAAAGGGACAGTTAAAAACAGAGAGAGAAAGAGAGAAAAGATTCAAACAAACAAGCACACAGACTGGCAGGTCAGGTGGTCCGGAAAAGCAGCAAATGACTGCCCTGACAGACGGGAAGCAACTTATTGTCTGGTACACGCGCTTGCACTCACACACGGACGCACGCACACACACGCACCGTGAAGTCATCATCGGGGAAGAAAATCAGGTCTCCCAGTGAGTCTTCCTTCAGCTCGCCGTCCAGCTCGGAGATGACAGCCTCGTAATCCAAAGGCTCGATTAGCTTCGCCTTCTCCTGCTGCAGAAAACAGATGCGAAAACCCCATCAAACAAACGGCTGCTCCCACTGCACCCACACGAGGCCACAGGCTCTGCGTGTCGGGGTGCTTGGCTGAGCGTGGCGCCTGAACGCCACCTGCTGCAGTTCCGTGCTCAGGTCCCGCCTTATGCCGCTGCAGTCATCATGCTCGCAGGAGGAAAATCATGCCATTAAAATGGGCAGAGAATTTACAGCTTGCATTTACATGGGATAATCATATTAGACCTTAATAAGAGGAAATGTCCGCCACTCCTGTAAATTAGGACAGTTTAAACACGGCAAATGACACCGAAACAGAACATGAGACAGTTTGTAAATGTTTGGCATAAAGCACACTGTAAATGGCTGCAAGATGCTATAAACCTCAGGGATCAAAGGTCACCTTCGGCTGCCAGTCACAGGCTATAGAGGAACCTTTCCACCGGGGTGGGCCTTCTCCGAGCCCGTCATCGCTGCCCCAAATTGTAGTTCCACAAGACCCCCACTAAAACAGTGCTTGTACTAGTCCTAAGAAGGAATCCCCCCACCCACACACAGAGATGATGATAACGAAGACGGCAGAAACCGCGGCACCGCCCGGCAGTGTCATCCCGCTACGGGGTCTGTTGGTACTTTCCATGGCGACGGGAGTGGAAAACTCAGAGGCCGAAAGCAGACACACGGCCGCTATGAGCGACACACGCCAAGACACGCCTGCTTGGGCTGCTTGTGCTCACGGGGGCATCAATAGACAATGGAGATTAATATTCCGGGCTGACACTCGCACGTCGGCCGGAGCACATGATCGCAGCCGACACGCTCCAGGTCAGGATGTGAACCACGGTCACTGCACTCGACTAGCAGTGGTTAACGCGGGAAACCCCTCCCACAACGCAACTGCAATTACCACCAATGAGGGACACCCCCCACAGCTTAAATGCAAATATGCTCAGTGACGGACACAGTGTTACAGTAACAACCCTTAATGAGGGACACCCCCCACAGCTTAACTGCAAATATGCTCAGTGACGGACACAGTGTTACAGTAACAACCCTTAATGAGGGACACCCCCCAACACCATAACAGTAAAGGCTCTTATTAATGGACCCCGTCCCCCAAAGCATTAAAGTAATGGCCCTTGATGAAGCCC
>JAODKF010000139.1:370632-385659 GCA_026779585.1 Mormyrus proboscirostris | reverse complement strand
TTTGGGGGGGGGGGGGGCAACATGGCAGTTAAGGACAGACTCATAACCCAATGGCTGCCAGCACAAATCCCAGAAATAGGTCCTGCTGAAGCAAAGGCTCTGGTCAAATATATCCAGCACCATAACAAGAATCCCTCTTCATATATATATATATATATATATCATATACACGGCTAGCTAAAGAACGGGGTCAAGGTTTACCATTCAAACCAACAGCCTACAGGCGCAGGAGAACTAGCTTATGGATTGATACCATTAAACTATCTCAGATGAGGGGAATGACACCCCAAGTATGAATAATCCTCCCAAGCCAACTGTCAGAACAACCCCCCACCCCCCTATCCCGTGCCCGGTTCTTTCATGACAACAGATGTATTCATAGATTTGTGGTCTCCGCTAATAGAATTTCTGCAATCGATAATTCCGCACTGTTAGGACCTGAATATAAGCCGTCACAAGGTACAATCGCCGTACACTCTGTTTAATGGTCCGGCTGCTACTGGAGCCCAGTAACTCTTTTTGTACTGAAATGCGGCACTGTGTCAATGGCAGGTAGAGTAGCTGCAGTTCTGTTCAGGTTCTGTTCAGGTGAAATGGAGCTTGGAAAAAAATTTGAAAGTATAATAATGAACAATGGGAGAGTTGTTAAGGTTTTTCCTAATAGAGATTATGATATAACCCAAATGATCCTAACCGGTGCCGCCTGCTCTACAAAAACTGCGGGAGTTATTTTCCAAGTAAAATAATGTTTTTAAAATCTGGTTTTCCCCAAATAGTAAATAAAGATGCCCCAGTATGAAAGCTCTGAGAAATGTGTTTTTAACAGTGTAAGCGGGACTTTCCGATGGGCGTTTGCAGTTATGCAAAGATTAATGTTATTAAATGGAGGTGCAGCAATTTACTGCAACGAGAATGAAAATGGCGTCATTTTGACAAAGCCAGTGTGAAACAATGTAAAAATCCACTGGCAACAGGCAGTAACTGAGGTCTTCCAACTATGACAATATGGTCCCTCACCTGAATTTATGCATGTAGCCTTGGTAAGTTTTACTTAAAATCAAACCATAACTGAAGAAAGTTATGTTTCTTTCCAAGTAGGCCTTTCTTTCTTATTTTGAAATACTGCAAAGGTGTGCAGCAGATTTTCGTTTACACATATATATATATATATATATATATATATATATAGTGATTTGGAATGTCTTAAATTTTGCACGAGACAAATAAAGGTAAAATGTTCCGTGGCAGTTGAGAAATGATGATTATTCATTAAAATTCACTCGCTTGGCTTGCCTGCTTTGCACGCGTGCGAACTAGCCACCGCCAATGAACGAACAATGAAGTTATGATTCGTACTGAAGACGTACACCTGAAGTACCTAGACGGCTTAAGCTTAAATCAATTAGACTGCACATACTTTTAAGATACTAAGCGCTCGGCCAAATAACCCATTAGCCGTAGTAAGCAAAGTCTTTGAGGGTATATATGATTCATACAGTATACATGCCACGTCAATCAGCTCCCAACTGCAGCTTTAAATATAAATGTTTGTTTTTACGCGATAATGGCGTTAGCTAATACCAGGAGATACGGGTTATTTAAAGGATTGGCTTTCTAATTTTTAAGGGGATCATACATGCCCCAAAACCGATAGAAAACTGTTCAAATAAACACACTTCAACGGAGAAGTGGAATTCCTAGCATGGTCATTGTTTACTGTTGTTATTATTATTATTGCTGTTGTTGCATGAGTTTCTGAATGTTGTGTATGGTAATTCTAAAATTTTCATTTTTATTTAACTAAATCTTGTAATTTATGTAGTATTAGTTTACGTTTAAAATACTAGTTTTGTCAGAATTGGACGTTGTGTATATTTTATAAAATCGGAATCCGAACAAATACTGTTTTATTGCAAAAATAACCATTTAACTTCAATAAATTATAATCTTATTTCGAAATTGCACCTTTTTTACACAAATTATGAACAACAAACAACAAATTAAGAAATAACGCACCTATTATAAAAATGTAGTTGATTTATTGTATAAACCGAGAATATTGTTTTAGATGAATCCACGTTTTACATTAACAGATGATGAAATAATATGTAAACATATGGAAAAATGATTATGAAGATATTTTCAAGAAATCTGCGCCCAACTTCCGCAGAGGTCAGTTTACTTTCACTTATAAAAGCATCAACATCACAACAGGTAGAATGCACGTGATTTATACACGGAGAGAAATTAAAATCGAAAAATGTCCCTACTAAGTGTTTTAAGCCACAAATTAACCAAAATATTCGTTTCTGTTTCTTGTATTAACATATATTACATGTGTCCGTACCGTATAATAATAATAATAATAATAATAATAATAATAATCAGCCTAATATTTCAAAATTTTAAAAACATTACATTTCTGATATGTGGACTTAATTGGGTGTTGTCAACTGGAAATAAGGACACTACCTGAACATATACCCGATAAATTAGCTGAATTTACCATATAGTCAATATTAATTAAAATCTGTGGATGTCATTCTAGTCTTCCCGACATAACCCCGAATGCCCAGAACTAAACTCCAGACCCCTAATTCTCAAGTGGCTGCTTGTTCAATTCACACTGCCGAATGACAGCCGTCCAAAAAAAGGCAGGGTATGGAATTTAACTGACTTAATTTACGTCATCCGTGAAGAAAGAAATTCATGCAAACACCTTTAGAGGTTTCAGAGAATATTACCTCCTATATTGTGTCTATTTTCAACAAATATCCATAGTTTCCTCATTCGGGGAAACCGTGGCACAGAGTCCGAATAAAATGAGGCCAGCCTCCGTTTTTTAAATCAAATAATAACTTCGCAGAATAGTTCGCTTTGTCACACAAAAAGCGGAACATCCCAGCTGCGTCATCCCAAACTCGCGGTATAATCTTGTTCTTAAAGACTTCCCTTCTCCTCTGTAGATGCTTATCCTTCGTCCCGCTTTTTTCACACGTTGGATCATGAATTTATTTGAATACATCAATTCCCTTCCACTTGCTCGGGATCCATCATTAATTTCGAACAGTTAGTTGTCTTTTTATAAATAGTCTATCTTTATAGTTTTCTTATACATCTTTGTCCTTCATTTTAAAAAGCAGAAATAGGGTCCTTCCTTTTCTTTGTACGCCTTCTGTTTTGTTTGTCAGGTCCTGAATCTCAGTCATTGTTGAAGACAATTTTTAAAACGCGTCCCCTCATGTCACAGTCCCAAGGCTGCGGCGTGCTTTTTGGCTTTGAGTCTGAGGTCTGCGATGCTTGAGTTTTTGTTGGTGTTTTTTGCGGCCGCGGCAGCGGCCACAACTGAAGCTGCGGAGGCAGATTCCGCCGCGAGCGTAGCCAAAGGCAACCCAAATGGCGGAGTAGGGAACATCATGTAAGGTGCGTGCGCTGCCAGGTGAGAGTGCAGGTGATGGTGCGCGTGGGCCACCGCGCTGTCCAACTGCAGTTGCGCCTGGACCTGAAAGGAGAAGGGCGGCACGTTGCAATGACTATCCTACAGACGTACGGATGGGGAGAGAGGGGAGAAAAACATTAACTTTGAATGGCTGCCTCTAGTGAGTTTTTAATGCAGCACTTAAGGTATCCATGAAGTCACAGAGAGTAACATGCACCCGGACTATATTAATGGTAAGTACGGGCCTCTCCACGCATGTGCGAACAATGTAGAAAGACAGGTTTTATGTAATCATTTGCGTAGTAAGACACACACAAACACACACACAAATATATATACCTATATATTTTCTTTACTCATTGACAGGTTATACATGTGTCAATGGCGGATTAATGGAGTGGTCAGATAATTAACTGTTGCAAAGGATATGCCCCCCCCCCCCTAAGTGCTGTGCTGCAGATGGCCAATGAAAGGGTATCTGTGAATTGCCACCACTTTGGGACCCTGGAGCAGCACCGCTCCAGTCGGCCGAAGCCCGCGCCAAAGCAACTGTGGCGGGGCCGTTTCTGTCAGAGGCCGCGACGCTTCAAAGAGACTTGCCTGTTGGAATGGCATCCGCAGCGCTCCCACGTTGACATATGGCGCTACGCGACAGGCTTCAAACTGACTCGCCGCGCCGATGAGTACCCCTGAATAAAGAAGAGGTTCGTGTTCAAAATATGCTTGTACAGGCTACTGTAAAGATGGCAGCTGTATATCGATGTTGGTAGCCGTAACCTTGACAAACTCACAGCTATTTAACGTTTCTATGCAAGTTTTAATTTTTCACATTTTTAAACCTGTGATTATTCGCATCGTTAGAAAATGACGGTTTCAAAATGACTTGCAGCAAATCTCTCCAGAAACCTATTATTATTATTATTATTATTATTATTATTATTATTATTATTATTCTGCTGGTTGACAAAATAGAAACACGCACCTTTGTGTAATTGATTCTCCTGCTTTCTGCATTTGGCCCGCCGGTTTTGAAACCAAACCTACAGGGAAAAAAAATAATTTGTGACAGAGACTGGCAGCTGCTTGTGAGGGCATGTGTAATTCCTCTCAAAATGACAACAACAGAAACAAAAAACAGAATCCCATCAGACCTCTGAAATATTAACAGAGCGTAACCTCTGATTTCAATTAACAATTTTACGACACGGAAACAAAATTAGCAGGTGTCAAAATCAGGGGAAAGCGAGACCACGAAACAAAATCAGTAAATGAATATATAACGACCAAGAAAGAAAACACGCTTGATCGAAATTTGCAGACTAAATTGTAGCATAATAAATTACCGGCCCAGCACAGGTTTCATCTTTCTATAGATTACCGTCCCAGAAGAACAAAATTGACTCTCTGATATCGAATACCAGCATGTGATTACATCTGTGGACATCTGAGCAATGTGATCTGAGATGAACGCGCTCATTAGACGCCAGTAAAATTAATTACCTTTATCGGCAAGAAAATTTATGTCGCTAGAGCTTTTAAAGCCTTACGGTTTGGTTTAATTACTGTCATAACAAGCTGAGTACAAAGCAATTTCCAAGATAACTGTTTCTCTCTACTTCTGCGGTTAAACCCGTTGTTTTTGTAACGAATATCTGGGTAGGGAGATTAGGCGTCTCATTACTATGATAATCTACTTCGAATCCCCCGTAAAGCGCTGATAAATTAACCAAGAAAAATCTGTATCTGTTTTGTTTTACGTCGTTTTCGAAAACAATATCAAATACCTGGTTATTTTGATGCAAACCAATCTTCGGATTAATGTTTCGTTTAGCACAGGCATACAGTGATAAGATAAATGTGTACGAAATGAGAGAAATAATTCTGAATTCTCTCTTAACTTATATATTAATACATATATATATATATATATATATATAACGCCATGAGTTAGCATCCCTGGCATTTTAATCCGAAAATTATCCCTTTTATTATTATTGAACACGGACAGAACATCATATCTTTATTGGGCTAAAGTGATACATAATTTATGTAAATCCGCGAGCCCGGCTCTTGTAGTCCCCTTGCTTATAACACAATAAGCTTTGGTAAAATTCCAGCCCGCGTAGGGCGAAGCTACAGAACGCTTCGTTAACTTTGTTAGGGGCATACTGGATGCACGAGTTTTTACAGTTTCCAAAATATTTTTTAACGAGAAATTCTGTGCCATGTGAAGAAGTACGAACTCGCACCATTACCCTGTGCTGAAGCTGAGGACACGGAAGAGGAGAGCTTGAAACGAGATATTATAGGAATTGATAAATCACATCAAAACCCGTGTCTATGTTCATTGTCTTTGCCCGGCACAGTTGTCCTTCTCTTGTTACACATAAATTGTATCCCTCACAAAGTCGGCTTATTGAATTTCTGCGCAGACGGCCCGGTTAAAAAATGCGTAGATATAGCCACTGGTAACAGTACTATAATAAAGTATCCCTGTGAAAACGAAAATGCGTTATAATTATATAATATTATATTACATTATGTTATATTATATTATTATTATATTATTTACTTCCCTTCGCATACAATTTGTATAAAATAGTAATTTTTGGGACAATGTTCTGATTGTTTCCCCCGATTTAATAATGACGTGAGAATTAACGATGTGTATGTCGCCATTAATTCACTTATGTGGATCTTTTGTTACTTTAAATTTAAATGTTATAAGGATGCATATACTGTGTTCAACCAATACCAATGTGCAGGCTCAAATCCCTTTAACTTTAAGATCCCTGAATACACTCAAGAACCAGTACGACGTTAAATTAACCGAACACAGATCAGTATGTTGCTTTGTACAGAGATGCAGTTTTTATTTGAGCTAACCTTTTGGGGAAAATTACTGGAAATGCTAACAATGTCTGTGTTGATAAAATGTGTGTACCTCCTCATCAAACTTAGATTCGTATCCATCGCGACTGACGTAAAAATATTACTGACAACGTACTCTTTACGCCGATAGAAAATCCCAGGACAGCACATAAAGCCGCTTACTTGCACTCGCGCTTCAGAGAGTCCCAGCCTTTGACTCAGCTCCTCGCGCATGAAGGCGTCTGGGTAATGGGTCTCGTCGAATAGCCGCTCCAGTTCGTTCAGTTGCTCCAGAGTAAAGTTAGTCCGACTTCTCCTCTGTTTGATCTTGGTCTGTGTCTCGTCCTCCATAGGCTTGGAGTCTTCCTTTCGTTCTTTCATATCCGTGTTACCTTGGTGGGGAATGAAGTGGTAAATAAATAAATAAAACGGATGGATAGATAGATAGATAGATAGATAGATAATTGTAGCAGAATGTCAAGGCCTCGGTAGAAATCCTGTGCTCGCGGAGACAGGCAACGCAGCGTGATCTAACAAAATCTAGCCATGAATTTGCTGTAGCGTGGCATCAATATTAGCTGCGGATATTTTGTATTCCGAGACACAGGGTTTAAATAATTAACTCCTGATAAATATGCATGGAGGCTCTCGCTACTGGAGGACCGAGACAAGCCTGTGATCATTCGGAATTTGCTTTAGCTTCGAGTGAGGATGAATATGCACCGAATGCCCTTTAATGTGGATGTCCACGTAGATGACAATAATTAAAATAGGCTGTTTTTTTTACGAAATACAGAACGTAAGTTTGTTCCCGATGAACAAATGTCAATAGGTTAATTTTCATTTTCACCTTTGGTTACCATTAAAATACTTAAGTTACATCGGACGTACACGAACTAGTCACACATATTGTCGTTTTGATTGAGACACGAGCACATTTATGGAAATATTTCTTTAGGTAACTCACATCGTTTTTAGTCACAGCAATTTCAACGACACGCATTTTATTAACTAATTTTTTCGACGTAAATTATCGACTTTGAAATAATTAACATTTTTATTCTCCACATCCTTGCCATAACATAGAATATCTGGAATATAACAGAATTAAAATGATCTGATAACTACTGATTACACCTGCTTCTGTGTTCCGCGAACCAAAGGCACACCATGGTGTGTAATTTTGCTTGCTGGCACTCCTATTTGTCACTTGAAATATTAAGTATGAATACCATACAAATCAATAGTTATCCATCAGTAATTCTTGCTCTCGACATTAATTCTTTACGCCCAAATACATGTGACATATGGAACGACGATTAAATATCTACAATCTTGGGAATGAACATGCAAATACAACGTACATTTGCTGTTATGAAAAATGCAATTACTGGCTACTTTTAAACGCATATTTGTCGACAGGGCCTCATAAAAGCAGTTCAGCCCGAAAACTATGAATCCCAATATTTTATCCAAATTAACTTATTCCTAAATTATATATCATTCCTTTAAAACATATTAATCCCGCATTTTAAACAGGCTGCAGTTAATTAAACATTTTCTTCTCAAGTGAAAATTTGTAAATATTGTCTACTATGTATAACGGTTTATACAGTACACGTTTAGATTAAATTAATTTGATGAGTGCTGTCACTACTCAGAAATAAGCAAGGTACAAACACCTATATACATTTTAAAAGTGTGCTGCGTAAATTCTGTGTAATAAATCATGCAACTTTTCGAGTATTTGAACGATTGACGCTTCCCCAAAAGGCTCACGTCTGTTCCGTATTACTATTGCGTAGCATATATTGCCTAGCCTTACCGTTTGTGATAGCTAGAAATTTAAAAGATTGGTACGATTTTTCCTAGCAAAAAGATGGACACGAAATATGTGTTGTCTATAACAACGGTCAAGGTTAAATGCCCGTCAAGCAAGAATACCCCGTCAGAGCGAGCAGGTATTTACCGTCAAGGAGTTTTGGGCTGCCCGTATCCCTGGTCCTCTCTGGCCCAAGCATGTCCTGCTCTCTGCCGGGCGATCGCGCACTTCCTCGGGCAATAGCGTTCACCTCCTCGCGATTCGGCTCAGCGGAGACCGCTTCCCTGCCTCGCACCGATCCGGTCTCCAGCACCTCCCTGTACGTTATCACCTCCTTCTTTTCCTTTACTTTCTGATCAAAAGACTTAGACACAAAGGCGGTGAGTT
Source organism: Mormyrus proboscirostris (assembly GCA_026779585.1). Lineage (NCBI taxonomy): Eukaryota > Metazoa > Chordata > Actinopteri > Osteoglossiformes > Mormyridae > Mormyrus > Mormyrus proboscirostris. The sequence goes on along the minus strand of JAODKF010000139.1, from coordinate 377,140 downwards.
CTTCCATCACTGCTCCAAAAATCTTTCCTTCTCGTTCTCACTCTCTCTTTTTCTCAGTTCAGCAACAGCCTAAGATAAGACATCAATAGTGCTTCTTTTCGTCGACCTAAATACGGGGTGATGTTGATGCCAAATCTCGTGCCTAACTAAATGTATATGATCTCGGCCAATTCTTCTTGCTGCGGAGTTCAGACCGGCTGGAGCTCCGCTATTGAAGTCACACTATTTATACTTTGCGATGCCTGCCCCTTGATCCGTGCAAATTACCTCCCCTCAGGAAGCCAGGATGAGCCCCTTTCGTTCTCCACACACCAACAGGGTGGAAAAAAACATTATCAGCCCTTCAGATTTCAGATCATTCCTACTAGGCTGCTATTGGCCATTAATCCAAGATTGACAAGAAGGACTAATTAATTTAATTAAGCGTGGATTCGCTGCTATTGTCCTTAGTTTTTTAAACACCAGGGAGATGGGCCGGATCTCCGCAGGGGTGTGGCCAAAACTGAAAATGACAAGCTCGGCCAGAAGGGAACACGCGGAAAAGCAGCGTCCTCTAAATCTCTCTGATCTGGAAAAAAGACAGCGACAATGATACGGAAAGGTAAAGAGGGTAGCGGCGACGAGTTATTCGGACCTGACACGAAATGTACACATCGCGTCAATGGCAACGAAGCAATGGGATTTGACAGTTACTAATTCCTTTTTAAAGATAAGAATTGTGTTTAATTGAGCTTTAACTGGGAGACTTGCGGACCATTTAAGGCTAAACACAAGTTTGAAATTTTAGTCGTATCATAAATAAACCTGAAACACGCTAATTTATAGTTATTTATATTAATTTGTACCAATTACAGTTACGTAAAAATAACAATAATAAAAGTTTGTTGTATAACTGCAAGGTGTATTATTGTCAACACTAATATAATAAATGTTATTGATATTAAAATTAACTATAGTTAACTTGTGATTATGATGTCTTTTATTATTATGTGTTATATATATATATCGTTTGAAGAATATTCATAATTAAGTACCATTACAATTATTAGTACTTTCACTAGATTTTAATAATATTATTCAAACAATTAATTCATTTTCGGCTAAATAAGGTTTTGTGCACACAGTCACGTTGGTGATAGTCGATGAAACATTTGTTTGTGCAGTCAGACTTTTGTAGCCTTTGCAAGAAGGCAAACTGCAGAATAGCGACGCAATCGAAGTGCACTAACGGGATGTCGCTGGGATTATTAATTGTTGTTTTATAAACTAACCGCGTGTTGAAATAATCACACATATGAAAAATAAATAAATAATAGTTCTCCGGTGGTGACTGAATTGCCACAGGGACGTAGAGAATTAGCCTGCAAAGACGGAGTATGTCATGAAACGCGATGCGAGAGAATATGAAATTATTTGTAACGGTGAAACAAAATTAAAAGCGGTTATTGATAATCTATATAGCACGTATTAGGTGCACGCATGTCTTTTAAACAACTCCTCTAATTAATTATTTACCACGATAATTCTTTTGAAACAGAAGCATTAATTAACCTGCAATTATCTTTTCTCAACGTTCTATTGAGTGTTCTTTTTGACGAATACAGAGCCACGAGTTGCTTTTCATTCAGTTATGGAATCTTCTTTTGCGTGTCTTCATACAGAAGTAAACCGAAAAACAAAAATTTTCACACATTACGAAAAAGTTATGTTTGTTTGCTTTTGTGATCATGTTTTTAGAATTTACTTTGTCCAACTGAATTTTTTTAATGAAAGTTGAGACCGAAACCGTGTAATTACGAAATAATTTTATTAACGGAGGGTGATTATAAAGAAATATTCAGATAGCATAATTTATTGTCGCATTTCATTAAACGAAATTTGTTATTGACCCCGAATGACAAGTTCATATATTTTTGTTAATTTCTTTCTGTGTGAAATGTTGTTAGACGTAATTTTATCACCCACATAAAGAATTGCTGTAGTTAAAACCCATACTTTATAGGCTATTATACATATATAATCTACCCGTGATTAGTCTGTAAAATTGTACATTTTCAGTAATAATGGAATAATGAAAATCAGACATTTGTTCCCTGCGTTTTCGTTAAACATTGATTAAAAAGTTTGTTTCATTCTTTACACTGCATGTATATTTTTATCTTTTTCAATTTCCATCATAAATACTTTTCAGCGCGAAACCCAAAGTAGCAGATTTTATTCCTTAATTATAGCTGAGGAGCTACAGCAGGACGCTTTGATGGAACCAGGGCTGTAATTACAACAAAACAAAAGGACCGCAAATTAGAAATGAGTATCGTTTTACACGACTAACATGTTAAGGATATTTGAATTAGACCTTGAGTGTTTTTGTTTTCCGAAAACTAATTCTTATTCATATTACAGCTGGAAGACCTCACATCTTCTCACGCACTCTTCATTATTGTTTTTTTAATAACAAAAAAACTTGCTGGAAGACAAACGGGTAATGTACAGGAAACACATAAAAATGCTAGCGGAATCAATTACGATGCAAAAGATGAAGCATTATGCTTAATATTACATTTTACGTCTATAAAACATCCATAACATTTATTTCTGCTTTTAGGCTAATAATTCATCTCCAAATGCGAGACGTTGATAATACAAAGACCCTGTTCAACAACAGTTGGTTATCGCTGTAACTGTTTCAGAATAACGTTACATATCCCAATTACAACAACAGTAACATTTTAATCCCTTATGTAACTACATAGTTTAAAGATATAACAGATAAAAGAAGGCATATATATATATATATATATATATATATATATATATATATACACACACACACGCATATATATACATATATATATAACTACTTTCTAATTTAAATTTTAAAAAATCCAACGGAATGTATTTAAACCTGAATGGTGGGATGTGACAGGTTTATAGGCTTCATTTATATTCATTAGTTTGCTTCACTTTGAACGTTTTACATCGGTACTGCCCGAAATAAATAGTGGTTGGAGTAACTCCTGTATATACAGGTCTGTATTTAAAATGCATGTTGAAGACAAGGAATTATGTGAACGACTACTCTGGTTTCTACTTTATGGGCTGCTTGCCCTGTCTTCGATTTTTTCGAGATCGATGCTCTCTGTAGCCGCCTGTGATGTCTGTGAAGCGGTTCATGGCGCTTCCTGAGTGCTTCTCTGTGTTCTAAAAAGGGGACAGCGCAAGGAAACAGGTAAGACATTAGGTTAGTGTACTTTCGTCTTCTCATCAAATAATAAAATGCTGTTATTATGCACAGGATAGCAAACTGACGGCAAGGAATAACAAAGAAAAAAGGCTTCACGTGTGCTATGTTAGCACTGGCTAATTAGCTTAGCTGTTTACATTTTTAGAATCTTAAACGACATTATAAGCAAACACGCTCACGTTGTCAGTTTATGCAGGAAGACGAACCAGCATGGTTTATGCATTTATTATTTTCTTTCTCAGTCATTATCAGTGTTATATAGTGGTACACTCTGTGAACTGTAGCCGGCATGCATGTATGATCACACGGCTCGCGAGGCACCTTCTCAGGTCGCGCGGAGCTGGTCACGCCGCTTGCATGATGCATCTGCTGACCGGCTGCTCAGCGCTTCGATGCTTGTTAGCCTGTTAACTGTCTGATCGGCTTACAATCAGCTGGCTGCTAAGTTTTTCGAATTTGTGTTTTCCCGAGGTGAAACCATGGGAACATAAAAACTTGTGCGCAGCTTGTCAGTGATTCCTTTTTAAAAATCCGCTTAATTCCAATATATAATCACTATTCTGTCAGTTCAACAGATGTGTTGCATCGTTGCTGTTTATTTTTCCTCAGAATTTAGTAGCCCTGATTTATCTGCGCAGACGCAAAAATGTTTAGAAATTATGTTTTAAAATTTTGTAACTGCCTCATTTAGTTAGGCTATTCTGATTGGCTTTTGAAAAAATGTAACAAGTAACAACTAGCTGTGTGTAATGCATCTCGTGTTTCACTGCATGGAGGAGAGCAGTATCCCTACCACAGTTTGAGGACAAGATCACATACATGATGTAATGTATTTGCTCAGTGAAAGCTTTTCTCAGCTTGCAGTTTAGTCATATTTACAGCTGGGTGGTTTACTGCAGCAATTTAGACTAATAACCTTGCTCTAGCAGACATCCCCCCCCCCCCCATCTGGGACTTTAAACATCAATTTTGACATCATATGTCCTGCCCCAACCCGCTGTCAGTTATGGAGGAATCTGACTGTTGCTCTAGCTGTAAGAAGGTCATATTCAGTTGCGGTCATGCTTGGGTTCGATTTTGGGTTCAACTTTTAAAAAGTTTAAGAATTTTTCTTAATGCTTTTGAGTTTGAACAGTGTTTTTGTGTTTGTTAATCTCTCCTTCTTTCCTTCATTCCTCTTTTTTTTGGGCCTTCCCCCCCACCTGCGGCTTCCATTCCCGTGTCCTTGCGTCCGCTGTTGGCGGTCCAGTAGACCCAATGGGGTACCACTCTTCAGACAGCGAGGACGACGGCCGCAGCAGCCGGAGGACGAAGAAGCACCGGCGCCGCTCTTCATCCTCGTCCTCCTCTAGCTCATCTGGGAGCCGCCTGACCAGCCGTAGCAAGCGGTCCGGCCGCAGGTCGCGGTCGAGAGACAGAAGGCATGTGGAGTCGTGCGCCTGCTACTGCTGAGATGTTCCGTGTCCCTGGGCAGGTTGCATAAACACAGTTTGAGAAAATAGCACTAATTCACCTAACAACTGTCCGATTGACTTGGAAGAAATGTTAATTATATCCAAAAAACCTTAAATAATAATTTGAGTGTAATTAAGCACAACGGAGTGAGTTGACTCAGAGAGCACACATTCATTCAGGAGAATCAGCGTTTGCAGCAGTGATTTCTAAATTTATTTTAATTTCCAAACTGCTTCTGTTTTGGGCTTGAAAGTTATATCCATGTGGGTTGCAGCTGTGTTAAAAGTGGTGCATGTTTCTTCTTCAAAGCTGGACAAAACCCATGCGTTTAAAGGGGGCACTGTTAAGGCCATTGGACTTTGCTCTTGTTTTTCTGCGGCAGACAACAGAATGGCTGAGAAAAGCTCCCCAGGCGCCTTTGTCACAGCGAGCTGTAGGACACCCCGCGGAGCCTTCTGGCTCCAGCGCCGAGCATTGCTCGCGAATCCGGACGCGTGACCCCAAAGATGTGGGTTACAGTCCGTGTCGTAGCCTTGAGCGCAAACATGAGCACTTGTGCCAGTAAAGTACTGGATGGTGTCAATGCGGGGAGGTATGAAACTTTAACGTATTCCGTTTGCTCTGGATATGATTTTGCCGGGTCAAGAACACAGCAACTGTACGACCTTTAGACTCCGCTGTGTTCCCCGACGACCCTTTGAGTGATGTCTGGGCGCCGTTGGCGGCGAGGTAAACTGGCGGGGCGCGGGTAGGGGGGGAGCACCGGACAGCCAGCCTGGTGAAAACCCGGGCAAACGGCGTTAGACAAATGGGGATGGGCTAATGCTTACTGGAATTAATGGCGATTAATGGTCACACAGAAATTTCCAGTGTTCACTCCACGTAGCTAATTGATGAATATCTATTTTAGCGGGAACCAGCACTTTTCTAACGGATCGGCTGGATGAACACTTGTGGCTGACCTAATTAGATTATGCATGTGTTATATTTATATGTATTTATATATATATATTTATATGTAAACAGGGTAAGCTTTGAAATGTCAAGCGCCTTCTTTTCTGTTTATTTGAATTGAATAATTTATTATGTTGATTATATAATTTTACATTCCTCTGCTCTGGGGAGTTTCAAGATTAAAATAATGTTTCTATAATATTCTTTTTGAGACTGTAGAAGTGCTGTTTATTGTTAAAAAATATTATGGTTTCTGTGATACGGGTAGAATAGCATTGAAATTACACGTAAGGATCGTGACGTGTGTTTAGCCAGTGCTGATATTTGGCTCGTCTGGGTCTTTAGGGTAGTCGGTTCGGTGTGTCGCGTTTTGTATAGACTGCTGTTTCCACTCAGAACTCAGACTGGATATTTGGGGTTTGGACCGCATGGATTTTGGCGGTGAACCGCTTTGTGGCGATGCGGCATAAGGTGAGGCCTCCATGCACTGAGGCAGCTGTCTCTGCGTAGAGTAAGTGGTACAAATTCGTTGTGATGGTTCCTCGTCTGCATTATTTGTACTGTTTTCCCCTTACGCTTCGCCAGGCTCCCGGTGGGGAAAGTCTGCGTTTTTAGCGCTAAGGAGATGTGAGCTTTTCTGAAAAAAAGTTTTAATAATGAATATTACTGAAACTGTCTCCCTGTGCGAGATGCGAGAGCCTCGCATTAAAATTCCCTCCTGCAAATGATCCCTGCTATATGGTATCAGTCAGGAGAGCGTTTGAACGCGGTTTACAAACAGAATAAAGTTCCCGACTGGCATGGAAGATTAAAAGCGCGTATCTTTTTGGGGGGGGGGGGGGGGGGTGGGGGGTG
>JAODKF010000139.1:297059-335020 GCA_026779585.1 Mormyrus proboscirostris | reverse complement strand
CCCCCCCCCCCCCCCCCCCCCCCCCCCCCACGTGTCAGAGAAAGTAAATGGTTTGTGGTAAGTTAATTATTTGCTTATGTGTAACGTGCAGTGTGCATCTGCCGTGTGAGCCCTCTGTACGGGGGCCCGCTTGTCCGAGGGCTTCTCACTAAGTTCTAAACAGTCTGCTGGTACAGTGCCCCCCCCAAATCCCTGTCCGGTCCAAACGAGATTCTGCATCAGCTTCACACCTCAGCCCGGCTCCAGGAAAGCGGCTCAGATGCACCTCAGAGCCCCATATGCTGTTAAGTCGTTTCTGTTTTACTGCGGCTCTGGATGTTTTTACAGTGAGCATGTTACTAGTTTCTTTGATGGACGGCTTGTGTGATACTTGATGTTTACTTGCTGCCCGTCTTTTCCCTTGTTTTTAGGCAGCGACTTAATTAAACGCTGTTATATAGCAGCCATTAGCAAAGAGATTGTGGTTTGTGGCATTAGAAAGTTCTTTTACGTTTTCACTTATTTGTGACTCAGTTCAGCTGAAGGTTTCGCTCGAAAAGCGATACATTAATTTTGTTTTCTTATTTGTAGCTGATTTAATTATGAAAATCAATCAGCAGCAGTAATAATTCCACTCCCTCCTTTATACAGCGACAGACCTTGTACCAAAGTCATGTTTTTTCTTACCACGTTACCGAAATTGGCTTGTCTGTTGTGCAACAGTGCCCTCTTCTGTATGTGGATTGTTACTGCATCAGCTGCCAGTGAAGAGAGCCCTCCATAAATATTTCCGTTAATTCTTTTCGTGTTTTGCCCAGGCCCTCTGACAGCTGAGTGAATAGTTGTTAAGAAGCTATACTAAATGATTATTACTAAAGTATCGGTAACTTGTACGATTGTTTACAAACTGACTTTACCGCGCCTATAACTTCTAAGGAGTTGTAGACTTGTGTTAAGAAGTTAAAAAGCGAAATCGGAACGGCCACCCGCTTGGCCACCCCCCCTTCCTGTGGCCACTCCAAAGCCCGCTCTTAGTAATGCCAGGATGATTGACTCGGCCTGCTAAATTAATTTCCCAGATAACGTGTCAATATTAAATATCAACTTTGACCTCCCGGGCCACAGCCAAGCCGGCTCTGCATATCGACCCCCCCTGCCCCCCCCCCTTCTCTGCAGCCCGCCGGGGCTCTCTCAGAGTCCATTATTTTTGATTTTCCTATGAAATACATATCTTTCCCACTGACATCTGACAAACAGCATATGGAAGTCATTTTATCTACCAATAATATGTTTGTCAAAAAGTATGAGGTTTTAATAGGGATCCTCTTCCTTGGCCGTCCACCCTCTAGCTGAGGAGTTTGTCATTGATATATCTCGATAGATTTCTCTGGGAACTGCTTTTTTTCCCGGTAATTGTATGCTCTCTGCCATTAAGGATCACAGAAGCTAGATTTCCGTGCAATATTAATAGACGGCTGATTGAGAGGCGTCCGGCCACGAAGCTGCATTAGGCTCCGGGCTCCGAACGGTGCTGCTGTCATGTGAAGGATAAGCCACAGCCTGGTAAAGGATATTGTGCCTGTTTAACTCCCCATCTGGCTTCAGAATCAAGGTAATAACTATTTTTGGGGCTCTGGTGTTCATTTCGCTGTCCTCAAGCTACCGGACGTGCTGTCAAGACTTGAACGCTAATTCCGGCTGTCAGTCAGTCAGTTGTTAAAGTCTCCAAAGTGGAAAAATAACTGAAACGCCTCCTGCCTCTTTCCCTTAATCTGCCGTCATTGCTGTTGTCGCTGGCATTTGGAAGTCGACCGCTCTGCTTGCACGCGGCAGAGGCGCAGAAACGGCACGTGTGAGAATGTGCACCGAGCAAAACCAGAACAGATATTCATATATTCATTAAACACGCAGCCCGGGGAAGGAGAACGCGGCACGGCGCTTAGCGGATGAAATTAATTTCACTCATTAGTAGCAAATAAAAGCTTTGGCTTTGGGACAGGAATTCTGTCACTCTGTGTTCTGCAGACTACTGCTTTTCCACCGTTATATCCCAGCCTGTTACAGCGCGGCCAGGTTTCAGCATCATAAACGCAGCCGGCACACAGAGGGACAGATAGCGGAGAGATTTACAGGTCGATGGATGAAAGAATGAAGGGAGGATGAATGGGCAGCTGTGTCGATTGAAGGGTGGAGGTATTGATGGATTTCTGAATAGACTGTCAGGTAGAGAATAACTAACAGGTCTGTATATAATGGTTACAGAACACGGTTTGACGGGAGTGGGGGTCGTGTGCTCACTCGAGTGGAAAAACGTCGGCGGCTTCTAATACCAGAAGGTCACATTTTGCGAGTAGGGCTGATAACCCCTGAGATTGATATTTAAACTGTTGGATTAGGCTACATGAATATGATAACTGTGGATCCTGACCTGAGATCTTCAGGGAATTGCACCCAATAATTGCACCTTCCCGTAACTATGAGTGAAGCAATATGTTTCCCCCCTCTGAGGAGCCTCGCCGCTCTCTCCTGAATCAGGCTGAACACATCTGGCACAAAAGGGCTCTGTGAATATACCCGTAGGGATGTCCGGGGTCTCAGTGAGGCTGAGGAGGCTCCGGAAGACGGCGTGATCAGAAGATGTAATCAGTCGTAGGAATGTGCTCGTGGTTAGAGATGCAGTGGAGGTCACTGTCCTACATCCAGGTCCAGGCCAGCAGAAAAAGTCGGGTCAGGCGGTGCTTGGCATACAGTGTGGCCCTGAAGGAGGACCCAGTGCTGAGGGAAGAACGATGTGCTGCTCTGATGCCCACCTGCCCCGTGTGGCCCCAGACCTCTGGTTTCCACCAGCCTAGGAATCAGGGGGGGGGGACAGACAGAGAAAATGAAGGATTACTTTTTCAATTGTGCGCGCTACATATTACATGAAAGACATCACATCCAGGGGAGCGAAATCAAATTCCCCCGCGCGGGTGATCGGCGGCGAGACGTGCGGCACACCTGCCACCGGTGCCGCGCAACAATGGGGTGACGGTCCGACTTTCCCCTCCCTCTTTTGTCTCCCGTTTTAGAGGAGGCGTCGCTGGAGGAGCAAGTGAGGAGGATAAAGGACATCGAAGCCATCGAGAGCGAGTCCTTTGTTGCTCAGGCTTTCAAATCAACCAGAGACGGTAAAAAGGTGGGCTCTCTCTCCGACCGCTTTATTTGATTTGGTCCATTTATTCCATCTGTCCGCAGATGAAATGAACAATTCCGTTTGAATGCTGTTGTGCAGGCGTCTGGTTTGGGAGTCGGTCTTTATCTGCCGGGTGCACAAAAGGGGAAGACAATCACAAAAGGCAAAGTGGCCGCTGCCTTAGAGAACAGACACTTGGAAAGGTCCCCATTCTCCCCGGCGATACGGTTACAACGCAGAAGTCATTATTGAAATGAGCTGAGGAACGCAAAGCCATTTGATCTCGGGGTAATTGTTGCTGATCCGTAGAGTTTCCAGCTGCAAATCGTTTGATTGCTTTACCCTTGGCGTTGGACTGGCTCTCTCCCCCCTAATCCTTAGTGTGGCTCTTATGTATGTGGTTCAACAGAACCTTAAGGAAAAAAAAGTCTTTGAAAAGTGGAGGGGGGGAAGGGGGGCTTCCTGAGGATTCATAGCCGATGTTTGTATGTCCATGGGCAGTCCTGAGGGGAAGGCAGAGATATTTTGCCTCTCAGATAGCAATTAACATATTCAGAGTGCCATATGCTTTGACTTCCTGTTTCAAACGAGTTTTAATTAACAGTGACGCACTAAGGTAAAGCAGCAGTCAGCTGACTGTGAGAGTCTGCAACTGGAGCGCTTCACATTCACTTTGATGGAGCCGTGAAACGGCGAGATCAGCCTTTGTTTATCATCTAACGCACAGCTTGAGTTGTGAGGAAGGGGCATCTGTCAGACCCTTGCCTTTACTGCCATCTTGTGGACATTAAAGAAGTAACACAACCCAGTCCTGGGCAGTACATTTCGGCTTCAGAAAAACAATATTTTAAAACAGCTGATTAATATTTTTTCAGTTAAAATTGCAGCCATACAAAGCATGGCATTGCTGTAACAGTGTCTTCTGCAGCACATTTTTGTACGTACCTCCCCTTACATCTTAGGTAAATGTTCTTCATTGTAAAGGAATGCCATTCTTTTAACCACTGCAAATCTTTGTTAATATTTTGAGTAACTTTAATCGAGTTTGCCTAAAACTGTCCAGTGTGTTTGTGCTCTACTTTCTACTGGAGCATCAACTGAGAAATGTTTTTCCAGCATGCAGCATGTAAGTGTAACGGCATAGAAGCCCCAACGGTGTGATTCACTGACAGGATCACAGAGCGCTTGCTGGTCTAACCTGCGGCTCCCTTCTGCAGCTGTGGGGCCCTGTATCACTGTACCCTCTACAGCATGGGTGGCCAATCTTATCCGCAAAGGGCCGGTGTGTATGCGGATTTTCCCTGCAACACTCTAATTAGCTACTAATTTAGAGGACTGATTGGCTGAAGAGTCCTCACACCTGGGTTTGAACAGCTGACCTACAGGTTATCCCAAAAACCTGCACACACACCGGCCCTTTGCGGATAAGATTGGCCACCCCTGATCTACAGTGTAATGTTCATATTTTCTATAACTCAAACTTTGAAAATGGTCATGAGCAAAGAGTATTTATTGAAATGCCTGCTGTTCTAGAGCATTTTTACTGAGGGTTGTGATGTAAAATAACTGTTGTGTGACCGGCAGGCAGCTGAACCAGCAGAAGTCAAACAGGAGTCCGATTCTGAGGCCGATGTCACCTCTGACAAGCCAGAGGTGCCCTTTCCAATGACCATCCGTTACCAGGACAGTGACACACTGGCTCACCCCAATGTAAGCCAATGTGCATGTGCATGTACATGCCGTGTTACACTTCTGAAGTTCACTTTTTATTTTCAAAATGCTGAACTCACTCCACAGTGCGCCCACACTCAGCACCTGTAGGTGTGGTCGCCCATTCAGATCCGGCCATGCAGGGTTCACCGGAGCGTCACGGCACCCGCTCCTCACAGGACGGCAGACTGTGGGGTGAAGCTGACATTGCCAATAGTGAAGAGGCAAAATTAAGCAGAGCTGATGGCTTTAATATTGCCGTGCAGAAGCTGGCAAAAGCTGCTGGGCGATTCATCTCCGGCACTCTGGCAATCCAGTTACCCGTGACGAATGCAGATCTCCCCCGACAGCCTGATCTATGGCTGCAATATGCCGAAGGCGGAGCAGAGAAATTAGGAATAATGATTCGATCATTTAAGCGCCACAATGTACTGTATATACTGTAATTTCAAACTCGTTAGCGTCCGGCGGCACAAGCGGGTTAGCAAGACTCACTATGCGGAGTTCCCCCGCATGCGACCCGACACGCTGTTCGACATGCTCAGCCGCCAGGCGCAAGGGGATCGGCTGCTGCGTGGGACAGAGAAGCACAAGGCGTGGGCACGTGTCATTCTGCCAGTTTGGTGATGCTAGTCGCCTGCCCGATAAGGCTTCTGTCCTGTTCCTCGTTCCCCGTGCTTCGGTTGGCTTTCTTTAATGTTTACTTTGTACGTCTTGCATTTGCACATCTGCTTTTTAGTATCGGGGTTCCCTTTTAGTAGTTAGCCTGTCGGATCCATTAAGTATAACTTTCCATCTTAAAACACTCGAAAGGGCTTTTAATGCCGCCCATTTGTTTCATTAAATAACAAACAGGTTTTCTGCTGGTTCGCTTATGCAGAAACAGTGACCTGTTTTATTGTCAGATCGAGTTTGATGTTCCCCGTACCGTAATGCTGTTGTTAGATACTTTTTGTTTTTGCTGCTAGCAAAATTCCGCTTCTTGCCCTCCTGCAGCTGTTTATGGAGAAGGAGAAGGCGGAGGAGATGTGGATGAGCAGGCTGGTTGCTCTACGGCAGGAGAGGCTCATGGGCAGCCCTGTGCCCTGAGTGCAGCTGGATTCATCGAGACCCATCAGAGCAGAAGCCTGACAGGATTAGTGTGGTGGGCTTCTGCAGCGAGGGTTTCTGTAAAGCTCACTGCTCACCCCTTTGTACCCAAGGACATTTTCATGTGGATAAACCTGATCTGGGAATATGCCTCATCTGTTTCTGATTTCCCCTGTAAATTGTAGTGTTCATGCTATGCTTTATTCTTGTGTTCTTTTAGGTTTTGTACCATGTTTTGATTAATTGTTATTGAAATAAACTTCCATCTCAACCAATTTAGTTATTATATGACTTTTTGTCTTTATTTCTGAAGATGCTACCTTTCTAACAGACTAACTGTAATGTGTGCAAAGTCAAATTTCCTGTACAAAAGCCGTAGTAAAGATAAGAGAAATGTGTGTATACAAAGCTTGGTAATTCATCGTAATTAGAACATTATACTGGAACACTAAAATAACAGCGTGATTTAATAAGTAAGTTTGTAATGAATTAAAATTAAAAACCGGTGCGATGACAGATTAGCGCTTCTAGACATTTCGAGGGAATTATCGGGTGCGTTGCCATGACACCGTATCCACAACAGGGCGGAAAGATAAGCTTTGCGAATACCGGGCCAATCGACGCGCGCCATAGCGGTCAGCTGGTCCCCGAATAGTCGGCCGAGACGCGAGCCGAACGTCCAGAGTAACGGTCACTTTGCGAAGAAGCTTCAGCGACACCGACCCTCCGCTGCCGGCCGCGCTCTTTCAATCTTATTACCGGCGGAAATGTTTAACAGCCTGCTCCGGGACTTCGACGAAGACCCGTTTTTCTCGTAAGCACGCCTCGGGGTTGTCATTCTCAAATCTCATCCGTGAAATGTTTTTGGAAGTTTATTTCGGATCTGCGGCGGTAATCCGACCCGTCAGGCGTTCGGGTGGCCGCAGTCACTCCGCGCGTCCGCACCTGGCGCGGTGCTGCTAACGGTACCGGTTTATTCCCGGGCCGCCTGCGTCTTTTATTGCATACAGCTTTGTGACATTGGTATAACTTAATATACAACATGGTGAATAATCTGCAAAAAAACAATTAAATGTTTTATATTATAAATAGTCAAAAACTAGTTATAAACTCTGTTGGTTGCCTTTTATTTGTTCTTTTATTGCTATTCTTTTGTTGAATGAGATTTAAGTCTGCATTTATATCCATATACTGCGCGTATATACGTTGATCAGTTTGCCTGAAGTCCCACACGCGTGTTACGTAATCGTCTTATGTTCCTTTTCGGTGTCTGTGGGTTTTGTTTTGGCCGCTTAACCGGTTTGCGCGCTGGTATTCGCGCCCTGTCGCGAACGTGCTGACTGAACACATGTCCCAGCCTGCCAGGAGGGATTTGGCCCCAACCACATCTCTGTGGTGGGCAATGCGTGGCCAGGGGAGTCAATTTTAGGGATGTAAAAATACCAACGTGCTTCTCAGAATATCCCTTTGTGGGAGGGGGGTGGGGGGGGGGGCAGCTTTATGTGCGAGTGGATTTACCCCTTTTGCAATAGAAGCATGTGTTGAGTGTTGATTTGCAATCTTTATAGTAGGTTTGGCTGGTATCATGGTAATACAATATACTGTTGCATTTTCCTAAGGCAAATTGCATGCTGGGGGACCCCAACACTGCATGGTGGTTTGGCCACTCCTTCACCCACCAGCCCCAATCATTGAATTTTATCTGCAATATTTAAAAATACTGTGTACTGCGGTATAATGTCTGAACAGTTTGACTAATGCCATAATATACCAAGTCTACTTAACCCGCTGCACAAAAGCTTATAAACTTATGACCCTGGCTTGTATTTGATGGCTTGGGTCACATTTTGGTTTGGAGAAGTTGGGGATGATTTTGGGGGTGTCATGGGGTGATGAGGCTTTTCATTGCTTCGGTTAAGATGTGAAGAGCCGCGCCGTGGCCATCTTGTGTTCCCCCTCCCCCTCAGGGGCCCGTTTCAGGCACACAACCAGTGCGTGAGGCAGATGATGCGCAGCTTTTCAGATCCCTCCGGCCGCGACTTCATGCCCATGCTGACCGACGGACGAGGCCGGCTGCCCGGGGGGGAGGCCCACGCCAACAGAAATCTCGCCCCGAGCGAGGACCACAGGGTAGGTACATGGCTGTCAAGCTTACAGGAGGAGACCTGGAAATCAGAAAGACTCTCCTGAGACCTGTTGCCAGAGTGGATTCCAGATAGAGGAATAATCTGTACTAACCACGTTATTTTACCACAGTATAATGTGTACATTTTAATCAGCCTGGAATTTTAGGTTCATGTTTGCAAGAAAAACACAAATTACTACAAAAGAACTCAAAATGTTGAAGATCACACTGCACAAGTCTAAAATGTGATTTAAAAAGTACATATATGGGATGCTTTTGAAATGCCACTCGCCTCTCTTATAAGCCTGTATTTCAGAAATTATCAGTAGGCATGAATTCTTCCTAAGAGGTCACCACTCAGACATGGAGAAAACTCCATGGGGTTTGGCTCAGTGGCCCTAAAGTCAATTTGTCAGCTGGTGTATTTTGGCACATTTGTATAAGGAACATGACATGGTGCTCTGGTACATTTTTACCCACAGAATTAAAAAGGGACCACGGAAGCTGAATGGGTGTCACTGTTGCCTCACATTTTTTGCGCCTCCGTGTGTGCGGCTCCCACAGACCCAAACACCTTCCCTTATACTGATTCTCTAAAGTCCCTGTAGTGATCATGTGTAGTGGTGTTAAGATCGATCGGCGACCGATCATTATCGGCCGATTTCCGTGAAAAAAGTACGTGATCGGCGTATTGCGATCAATCCATTGCCGATCATAAAAGCCGATACCCAGTAGCTCATATTGCGCAGGCGCGCGGCGGCAAATCATCAACGAATGTCTGCCGTGTGGAACATTCTGTAAAGTTTGCATCCTGCAACGCATGTAATGACAAAATACCTCGCGGAGAAAGCTCGTTAAAATGCTTTAACACAACGAATTTAATACGACATTTAAAGAACAAAAACTTGGTGGAGTATGGTGAGTTTTCAAGGCTCACTGCAGCAAATGAAAAGACACCCGGAGCAGCAACAGTCAGACGGCAGTTAACGCAGTCTACACTTGCCAACACTCGTCCGTATGAGCGTGACAGTCAGAAGGCTAAGCAAATAACTCGAAAAATAATTGAATTCATTGGGCTAGATGAGCAGCCTTTCTCAGTGGTGGAAGACACCGGGTTCCGCCGACTGCTCTCTCACTTGGAGCCTCGCTGCGTTTTTGTAAATATTTGTTGAGAGTGAGCGCTTATTCGGCGCGGCATCCAACATTGTGGACGTACACAGGAATAGACTCATGACTGAAAAAGCTGCGAGGCTCCTCTTTATTAAAAAGAATCTTCCCACAATACTCATCAACAAGTCATAGACATTTAGCATGTTCAACATTTTTTCCCTGTTCAAAGCAAATGCTCTTTAATTTCACTTTTTCACTTTTTTTCTGTTTCATGGTCTTTAAGACCATATTAATGTTGCTATAATTAAGTAGCAAAAGGGCTTTTTTATTTTGCAACAGACCCATTATTATTTTTTTATAAATTGTAAGAAAGGTAGACAGTTTTTTCCTCTGACAATGCACAACAGTTTGCTCATGCACGAAACAGTAAGCCATGCTCTCATGTATTTTTGATTTAGTGACATTATTTGAATGCAACCTGCATTTGACTTTACTTGAGATTATTTCATTTAGGCAATGTGAGATTTATTTGACTTTATGCACTATTTAGCCTGTTGAGAGCCTTAATGTTTTCAATCTGTTAAAGATTGTGTTATTGATAGCTGGTAAATTTAAGTGTTTTCAGTTGTCCTTTTGGCTGAATAGTTGCTGCATTGTGCCTGCAAGTTTTTTGTATTTTTTCTCTTGAAAAGTAAGTCGGAACATGTTTTTCTCTAAATTAAGGTGATTTTATGGTTCCTTTTTTCCAGATCACGTAGCCAGTAGCACTCATAACTAAATTGAAAAATTTACAGTCAGTCAATGTGACCGGTGTTTGTGATCGTCCCCTCATTGGTGATTGGAATCAGCAGCAAAAAAACTGATCAGAGCATCTCCAATCATGTGTCCATGCAGGTTCTCTGTGATGAACTGGCATCCTGTTCACAACGTACCCTTGATTTGTGTCCTCATTGGCTGAGATAGATTCCAGCCCCCCAAAGACAGATGGAATAATAAAAAAAATACTGTTTTCCAGTAACAAAGCCTGATATAATTCCCAGGAAGATGACGGGGTAATTTTCTTGGAAAATGCTGTGTGTAGATGTGCAGATCACACAGTGATCGACATCATCAGGGCGGTAAGGGCTGCCGGGTTAGCGGTCGCGAACAGGTGCCCCGGTTACTGGGGGCAGGGAGTTCACAGGCCTTTGTCGAGTTTTATGTTCATCTGGGGGTGCAAAGCCTGAATAATTCTGCGGTTTGATCCCCTTGTGGCACAGCCCCCTGAATGACCCACATGCTCTGCATCCAGGCAGATGAGGGAAATGGGTTCTAACAGGGTCTCCAAGGGAGTCAGTGTCTGGGTATCAAAAGAGGGCAGAGAAAAGAGCACAAAAGCCAAGGTTCGTCAGGGTCATGGATCTAGCACCCGGAGAAGAGCCTCAGCCCTGTAACCCAACACCCCGCTGGCACTACTGTGCTTATGGAAGAGCATTAGCAGAGGGCGGGTCACAGAAGGGCAGGTGCCTGCCCATCCGTCTCCACCCTTTATCTTTGGCCGGGGGGGGATATTTATAAGGTCCGCGCCGTTTCATCGACGTGTGGCTCTTTTGCTGAAATGGCCCTACGGTTCCTCTGAGGTCACGCTGTCCAAATATTCTGCACTGCACCCAGATCACATATTTTTATTAAAGGTCTCGCTTGCTGTCTGTATGCCGCCTGCTGTCTGAGTGAAGTCGTCTTCCCAGGATCGCCTTGAGTGCCCCGTTAAGGGTTTCTGCACATTTCAGCAGATATCTGTCATCGGTCTTCAGGGTTCTCCTTTCAAAGAATAATGATTCTGTATCTGGCGAGACAGAAAGTAATGGGAAAAACGGAAAATGTGTCCTTAACCCCTTTAATGAAGAGCAGCAGGTGCTTCTGCAATGTGCTGAGTGTAAATGCTTCCCTCAGGCTCCTGTTAAAACAGAGGAGTGGAGTACAGAGTTGAAGGGCAGAACAGAGAAAGGGTGTTGAAATGGCGCATTGGAGTAGAGGGGAGTGTTAGGACCACCGGTGTTGAAACCCCGTGAGTCACTGTATGCTCAGGGTGCTGCGGGGAGCTAAACATGGCAGCTGCACCCTGTGCTAATCCTCCTGCTCTCCTTGTGTCCTGTCCGCTTATCCTTTATAATTACTTTCATTGGGTGACCTTCCTTCTGCTGAGGATGCCTCCTTTTGCTGAACCCGCTTACCCTGCCGCGGTGACGGCTCCGTGGCGCTGGCTAAGGAGGCCGGCCCGCCCACCCGCCGGGCCTCAGCTGAGCTGCTGTTGGAGGGGCAGGTCGCTTCCGTTCCTGCTCCGCCGCCCACATTAGTTTATTTACGTCCCATTTACCATCATGCTGGTGAAGCTATAGACTCCTCAGTTCCATGGTGTTTGTTAATATCAGGTTTCCTTCTAGGCTCTTCTCTCAACAGCCAGATTTCTTAATATTGTGTTTCACAGGACACTTCAAACTGGGCTGGGGGAAAGCAGGCGATCACTGACAGTTCCCATCTCTGTAGGCTACATCACCTGAACACAGAGTGTGTGTGTGTGTGTGTGTGTGTGTGTGTCTGTGGGTGTTTACCTGGCTGTCAGTGTACAGATCAGTGTAATCAGAGCCTGCTTCACCAGCTTGATAAGCATGAGCCCTTTCCTGGTCTCCTTCATTCAGATGGCTGCAGCAGTGAGGGGGCCTCACGTTTGCAGAATGAAGCTGGTTGTGGCCTTTAAAAAGACACTCCAGGGTGTAGTGTGAGATGCCAGACACTGACGGGCTGGTGAGAGTGAGCCGACGGGCTGTGAGCCCTGCACTGCATCCCAGGCTTCGTGCTGCTCTGGTCGAGGCGCTAAAAATCACCACCTCCAGCTGGTGGCTTTCACAGCCTAAAAATATGGCTTGTGCCCCTTGGGACTTTATTAGTTCATGAACCCTTGCACAAGTGTCAATAGTTTCGTATCAGCATGACCTTTCAGAAAGAGCTGACGCTGTGACTTAGCCGCGTGGCTATCTGCATTGGAAGAGGGACCCATGTCTTTGCTAAGCCCCTGATAATTACCCTGCACCTTGAGCATTGTTCTGTGTCCTGACACTGGCTGGCTCTGGGGCCTTCTCTGCTATGTCAGTAAACCGGTCTGCTGTCCCTTGGCACTGGGGTACCTGTTCGTGCTGCTCACTAGGCTCAGCTTGATGGTAAGGCAGCTGAGGAGGCCTGTCAGGTGTTACCCTGCTTTCCTGTGCCATCGGGGAATGAGCCTGTCTCTTTTGCCTTTCAATGTTAATGACACGGTTAATATGAGAACCCTTACTCTCTCTCTGCAGCTGACTGCTGGTATGCTCTGCCTTTTCCAGCTTGTTTTCTGGGTGGTTTTGACATGGTCATACCAGCTTAACTCTCAGACTCTGTATCAGGTATAAGTATCTGTTATAACAGCAAACATATGAGGTCAACTGCACACACTGTGTGTGTGTGCTGGGGGAAGGTGTGAAGAACAGACATGTGTGTTCCTCTCTTGTTGGCTTTTTGGCCCACTGGCAATATTCATCAGTCTACTGGCCCAGCTGATGCATGCTAGCAGATTTACAGGCCCTGCCAGAGGCCCAGGGTGGAGCTGAAATGGATTGCCTTAAGTCGTGTGGTCAGTTACAGGCTTCATTACAGCAATGGGAAGCCGTGTGGTCAGTTACTGGCCCTCATTACAGCAATGGGGAGTCGTGTGGTCAGTTACTGGCCCTCATTACAGCAATGGGAAGCCGTGTGGTCAGTTACTGGCCCTCACTGCAGCAATGGGAAGCCGCGTTGTCAGTTACAGGCTTACACCACAGCCAAGGGAGCTCGTGTGGTTAGCCAGATCAATGTAAAACAGGCAGCAGAGGACCTAGGGTGCAATAGTACAAGCATAATTTATGGTACATTTCATTAGGAATACTTTCTGAAGAATGGGGAACACCATACTGTATGATTCATTCAAGATTGTAACAGAATTAATTTAAAGGGAGATTTACTCTGACCAACTGGAAGTTCTTTATTGCATAGGGGAATAAGTCTTCAATGTGATCATTGTATGTCATTCCCTCAAATATAAAAAGAACTAGAGTCATATTGGTGGATGGAAGATGAATAGACCTAGAATGTTAACAGAATGAAACGGAGATGGTGGATTGTAAACTTCCTCTTCTCATTTCAGGATGTGGCCTTCAGGAGCCCTTTCAGCATGATGGACAACATGATGTCTCACATGAGGAGCAGAATGGAGGAGATGCACAGGAACTTTGTGAGTCACGGCAGATTGTTTCTGATCCCTCACTCCAGATGTTTCCTCCCTTGTTGCTGCTGTCATTCTCCTATTCTGAACGTTCACCTTGCATCTGCCAACACCAATATTTCCAGGACAGAACAGACACTGCAGACTCCAGTGCCCACTCCTTCAGCTCGTCCTCTGTGATGACCTACTCCAAAGTGGGCAGCGAGCCAGCCAAGGTGTTCCAGGCCTCCAGCCAGATGCGGCGAGCCCCCGGGGGGGTAGGTATAGTGAAGGAGGTCTTTAAATGTGAAGAAGAATCTGGGATCAGTGATGACAAGGTCATGAACCCTAAGGGTTTTCAGACTAACCTGTGTTATGCTGTTGTTTTGAGAAAATGTGAAGAATAAGCACTGATAAAATGTCCAGATGCATATATTGACAAAAATGTAGGCAACTTTTTTGGAGGAAAGCATTCACTCAAATAATAGATTTAATTATACCAAATTCTCTGAAAGGTATAAAACTCTAGCTGGCTGTCATTTAGATCTAATGACAATCCTTTTCGTTGGTTTTGAGTTCAGATTAAGGAGACCCGACGATGCATAAGGGATTCAGAGAGCGGCGTGGAGAAGATGGCCATCGGACACCACATTCATGATCGGGGGCACGTAATCGAGAGGAGTCATAATCGGCAGACCGGGGCCAATGAGCTGAATCAGGACTTTCAGAATCTCGATGAGTGTATGCATGAGTGCCATCTGACAGAAAGACATTGTCCCTCGGCCTAGCTTAGCCTGGCCTTTGAACCCTGTACCTTCATACCAAAACTGTGGCTGACCTTTCACATGTGTCCTTTATAGCTGAAGCGCAGTCTTTCGACCAGGAGTGGCAACGGGAAGTGTCCAAATTCCATTCATGTGCCCCCATGTCCCAGCTGGAAGCCCCCAGGCCGAGAGCTGTACACCAAGCAGCCATCGCTGACTCGTATGGTGCGAAGAGGTCAGTGGTCTGGGGTTCCTGCAGCTCCCGACAAAAATAGATGTTTATCTGTTTACCGATTCATTCACTGTGCTGGTGTTCTTTTTTTCCAGAGACAGACGAGAGCCCAATGTAGGCAGAAAGAAAACATACAAGGAGGAGCTGAACGTGAAGGGCACTGGAGTGAAAAAGCAATAAGCAAAGGATGTGGGCAACAATATTCTGGTGATTTTACACGCGTTCAATGTGTCCAAGACGAGCTCCTCTCTATGTCAGTCACCCATTAGCTGCCTGGTAGCCACTGACTTCACAGCCAGAGAGTGCTGTCTGAATCTGATCCACTCTGGCACTTTATCTATCCAAACAGCTGCATGTTCTAAACCTGAACTTCTGCACCGCAGTGTTTGTGGAGATGGTCATTGGCACATACTCCGGGGATCAAGGAGTCATTTACCCTGCAGCTGCCAAAAAACCCCACAAACAAAATACCAGCAACATATTATTTTTTCACTTTTTAATTTTTCACTTATGAAATAAAATACATTTTCAAAAGTTTTATCATGCTTTTAAATTATACAGCATTTCAGTGGAATACAGTTTAAACGTATGCATAACATTTCCTTGTTCAGAATCAAAATGTACGTATGTTCAAGTTTATAGTTTCGAATGCACTTAGAGATATATTTTTCTGTATGTATTTTGGCCATTGATCTTGTAATATCTACTATAAGATATATTTTATGGAAAAATGTCTACGAATGCAGGTGTTGTACTCTCACATGGTGTGTATGTTGCTCTCTAGTGTGGAGCTGTGCAGGGATCTGGCACTAAATGACGAGGGAAAACGGACAGTTGAATGCTTAAATCTTATTTGTTAAAATATTTAACACAAAAATGAGTTTCTGGATTAAGCATTTTTCTAGCCAAATAAATCTTTAAAAATCATTTTACTGTGTTTGTGTTTATTATTTGTCTGGGTGTTTATTATTTGTCTATTTTTATGTAATTATTTCACCTTGATTACAGCTATCATTTTAGGGGTGTAGTGCTACAACTGGGGCACAAGGTGGAGTAGTATCAACAAACATAGACTTATAAAACAAGGGCTCTGCTGGTGCACCCTTAAAATGTGTTCATTTGCTCCAGTCAGCTGTCCAGGTGTATATATAGGTATAGACTATAAATAGTGTTTAGTAAACACATGTCCTGTGTCAACTGTCAAATTAACTTCCTTAAGGACTTTTTGGTATGGCTGGAAAGGCATCAAAATTTGCTTGTTTTTTTTTTCTTTTTAATAGGACATAATTTGATTTTGCAGAGCAAAAAGCGTGTAATATTCACAAACGTTTATATTATAAATATAGGTGGGATATTTTACACTGCTACTGTATTCTGTAGTCAGCTAAGGAAGTAAAGCAGTTGATGAGTCCGCCTTTCCACAAGGAGTCGCCAGTGTGCGAACAAAAGCATTAGCGAATCACTTCTCGAGCTCCCTTGAACCTTCCGACATGCCGTATCCCGGAAGTGTTCTTACGCAGGAAACCGGCGTGACTTTCACAGTCCGACGTTTATTTAGGGGATTAGCCGGTAGGGTAGCGCTCGTATAATATATAACTTAAAATGCAGGTATTAAGAGCAGGGCTAACCTTGTGTCGAAGACATTTAAAAAAGCCAAGGACATTAATTTTAAAAGACGTAAGATACATTTTTCCATTAACTAACTAATCGGGTTGTTGGTTATTGTGTTCTATTTAGTGAACAATGCTAATTCGCTGGATTTCGGGTTGGTGACCCGGCGTTCATTGCCCATGGGTCAATACATGTGCTGTCAATATGCATTTTGACATATCTTATACCATGCTTAGATATTTTTTTATTAAACTGTTAAAATTGATTTCTTACCATTATAGTTATGCTCTGATCATCACATTAACTAACGTATTATTTCCTGCTTGCAGTGCCGGTTATTTTTAATATTAAAGGATAAATAAAGTTTATTTTAATTCCCCACAACAAAATTTTGTTGACTGAAAGTTCATAGTTTATAGAATGTTTGGTAAATATAAATTTGTTGTGTGCTTCTGGACTGTCAGATCATGTTTATAATACAGTAAAATTCCAGTTAACATAGTCTGAAACTTAGTCTCAACACAAGCCGTTGCATAGGTATAGGTGTATAGGCGTCATTTTAACCATAACTGACAATGTGCCTTATGTTCTCTCAGTGCACCGACGCGTTTTTCTACTTCTGTAGGTGTTAGTGAGCAGCCGTCGGACATGTACCTCGGGCATCATTCCCAACGAGAAGATTCGCAACATCGGAATTTCCGCACACATAGACTCAGGGAAGACCACGCTGACTGAACGCGTGCTGTTCTACACGGGCCGGATAGCCGAGATGCATGAGGTACTGACGGAGGCCACCTTCCACTTAACTTACAGATCACTGTCACATTGGTCAAACAAGGATCTCAAATCTGTGAATGCATGAGATTAAAATCCGAGGAAATCAGGTTGATGTTTTCTCCCCTTGAGACACACAAGTACAGTATATAAAGTGATGACAGGTTTTGGTTAGAATGCTGGGTGGGTCAGTGTTCCAAGTTAAAGTTATTGGTGACATGGTACCTCTGCCAGCTACAGGATCTGAACCCCTGACCTACTGAGCACAGATGTCTGATGACGTGTGAGTGGTGTACTTGTAACGAGGTTTGTTGTGCCTGTCAATGGGGGCGGCCCCTAGGTGAGGGGTAAGGATGGTGTGGGCGCCATTATGGACTCCATGGAGCTGGAGAGGCAGAGGGGTATTACCATCCAGTCAGCCGCCACCTACACCATGTGGAAGGAGCACAACATTAACATCATAGACACACCAGGTATGTGCCTGGCCCCAGCGGGGCGGCTTCTCCGCGGTGGTGGTGTCCAGGCCTGTGATTTGCGCAATATAATATCCTAGCATCCCAAGCATAGCACTTGGTTTTCAGTACAGTAACTGTGGCTGTGATCAAATTAGTCACTATTTGTCTTGTGCAGCAATATGCTTATGTTTAGTTCAGTACCCAGTCATTTAGGATGGCATGTCTCTCTTCACTTTCTCTCCCCTTTTATTCTCCCTCCTCTTTCTTTCTGGCTTTCTCTCTCCTTCTTTTCTGGACCCTACAGGACATGTGGACTTCACCATTGAAGTGGAGCGGGCCCTCAGGGTCCTCGATGGAGCGGTCCTGGTTCTGTGCGCCGTGGGCGGGGTCCAGTGTCAGACCATGACGGTGAACAGGCAGATGAAGCGCTACAACGTGCCCTTTCTGACCTTCATTAACAAGCTGGACCGCCAGGGGTCCAGCCCCACCCGTGCCCTGCAGCAGATGAGGTGCCCGCTGCCTGTGGTCCTGAGTCTCTTATGTATGTGGTGGGTTTGTGTGACTGGATGGTCTCTAAAGCCCAGACCTCTCCCACTGCACGCAGGACCAAGCTGAACCACAACGCAGCCCTTTTACAGATCCCCATTGGCCTGGAAGGAAACCTGCGAGGCATTGTGGACCTCATCGAGGAACGCAGCATTTACTTTGACGGCCCCTTTGGGTACGGGCTCCCCCATGTGGTCAAACTCAGAATTGCAGTCTGAAAATGTATGGGAGGTGGGGCAGAGAGTAGGGGAGTATATATGGTCAAAGGCAGAAAGAAATGGCAATTCAGCAGTTTCACCTGAAATAAGAAGGGAATTCCAGAGGAGAACTGAGGTAAATAATTGTTATTTTTACCTTGTTTTATCTTGCGGTTTTGTACCTGCTCCATAGACAGAGTGTGCGATACGATGAGATTCCGTCAGAGCTGCTGGCTGAGGCAAGGGACCGGAGGCAGGAGCTGGTGGAGAGTGTAGCCAATGCAGATGAGACCCTGGGGGAGATGTTCCTGGAGGAGAGGACGCCCAGCGTGGCTGAGTTGAAGGTACTCAACACACACACACACACACACACACATCCAGTCTTTGTGGGATCCTCCCATTAACTTCCGTTTTATAAACTCAAACCAATAAACCCCAATAACAGATGACAATTTATTCCAAATAGCAAAGAAAATGATCCTTTCAGGGCTAGATAACCTGCACACGCGTAACACGGAAGGCTGTGGGTTATGAGGTCCTGACCCTGATATCTTGCATACACAGAAGGCTGTGGGTTGTGAGGCCTTGACCCTGATAATTTGTATAACACAGAACATTGTGGGTCATGAAGTGCTGACCTTGATAGCTTGCATACACACAGAACACTGTGGGTCATGGGGTCCTAACCTTGATATCTTGCATACACAGAAGGCTGTGGGTTGTGAGGCCCTGACCCTGATAATTTGTATAACACAGAACATTGTGGGTCATGAAGTGCTGACCTTGATAGCTTGCATACACACACAACACTGTGGGTCATGGGGTCCTGACCTTGATATCTTGCATACACACAGAAGGCTGTGGGTTGTGAGGCCCTGACCTTGATATCTTGCATACACAGAAGGCTGTGGGTTGTGAGGTCCTGACCCTGATAATCTGTATAACACAGAACATTGTGGGTCATGAAGTGCTGACATTGATAGCTGGCATACACACAGAACACTGTGGGTCATGGGGTCCTGACCTTGATAACTTGCGTAACACAGAAGGCTGTGAGTTGTAGGGTCTCGACCTTGATAACTTGCATACACACAGAAGGCTGTGGGTCATGGGGTCCTGACTTTGATAGCTTGCATACACACAGAAGGCTGTGGGTTGTGAGGTCCTGACTTTGATAGCTTGCATACACACAGAAGGCTGTGGGTTTTGAGGTCCTGACCCTGATAATTTGTATAACACAGAACACTGGATCAGAGGTCTTGACCTTGATAGCTTGCATACACACAGAACACTGTGGGTCATGGGGTCCTGACATTAATAGCTTGCATACACACAGAACACTGTAGGACGTGGGGTCCTGACCTTGATAACTTGTATACACACAGAAGGCTGTGGGTTAAGGGGTCCTGACCTTCTTCCGGTTCCCAGGCAGCCATCCGGCGAGCCACTGTGCAGCGGCTCTTCACGCCCGTGCTGGTGGGCAGTGCCTTGAAGAACAAGGGCGTGCAGCCGCTGCTGGATGCCATCGTGGATTACCTGCCTAATCCCACTGAGGTCAAGAACTACGCCATCCTCAACCACGAGTGAGTCCCTGGAGACCGGGTGACCAGTGTTGGCTGTTGTCGGCGTCCGTCAGTCGGCAGTGGGTACTGTCACTGGCACCCATCTGTGAGCTAGTATGATGAATCTGGGTCACGCCAAACCTGCATGTGTGGGAGCACAGGTGCACAGGCCTCGCTCCATCACTGTCTAGAAGTGGTGACTCGCGCTCATTACATCATCCATTTCCAGCGGTCTCCGAGGAGACGACCTCATCCGTCTCCCACGGTCTCCAAGGAGACGACCTCATCCGTCTCCCGCGATCTCCAAGGAGACGACCCTATTAGTCTCATGGAATGGCTTCCCCTGCCCCTCATGCACCTGGGGTGGAAAAATAGGACAGCCATGCTAGAGAAGGGGGACATAGAAGCATAGATGGGAGCGTTTAGTGCTGTTAATAATGTGAAGGATGGGAGGAGGTGTGAGATTTATAAGGTGAGCCTATCTGATGCTGAACACATAGCTGAGTGTTCCTCTTTGTTGGGATCTATTGTTAGTGGGTCTGATCATTGGGTGTCAGCACTAATGTCCAGTACCTCCAGGGGACCTATGATTGAAGCGGCGGGTTCTGTGTTTGTGCCACTTCAGAGACTCCAGTGAGACCAGTAAGGTCCAGATGGACCCGACACGGGACTCCACACAGCCCTTTGTGGGTCTTGCCTTTAAACTAGAGGTGAGTCGAGCTTTGGGCCCCACGGACCCTGCTGACCCCCGGTGGTCGGGGGTCTTTGGAGGGGGGTCTGACTTGTGCTTCTCCATCCCTCCTGCCTCTAGGCGGGGCGTTTCGGTCAGTTGACGTACGTGCGCGTCTACCAGGGCTGCCTGAAGAAGAGCGAGTACATCCACAACACGCGCACGGGGAAGAGGGTGCGAGTGCAGAGGCTGGTCCGGCTGCACGCGGACCAGATGGAGGTGAGGATGCAGTGAGGGAAAGAAGATCCAGCCCGTCACCAGCCTCATCCATTACAGTAGCAGTTTTCGATCCGTCCCGGCGGCTGTGGCGGCATTCCCGCCCTTTAAACACTCTGTACTCGGGCAGAAAGCTAATTTGTTCAATAAGCTCATTAACTGGTTCAGTTATTAAGTGTTTGAGTCCATCTACTGAGCCCCTCAGGGCCTGGGGGAGTCTTCACCCCCTCTCTGCTGCTGGCCTTCACTCTCCACCAATCTCTCGTTGAAGCCGCCAACATTGACACTATGAGCTGCTTCTGAACGGAACCGGCGTTCTGACTCTGAGCTTTCCTCTCCTGTTTCTTTCCTGGGCATGCCCGGGTGCGACAGGATGTGGATGAGGTCTATGCTGGCGATATCTGCGCTCTGTTTGGCATCGACTGTGCCAGCGGCGACACCTTCGCGGCTCGTGCCAATGCTAGCCTCTCCATGGTGAGGCCCCCGTGCCGCCCTGATCCTGCCCTGGCTGTCATTGCGTGCCCCCCCCCCCAGTGTGCGGGGCCACGTTGACACACTGATCTATACTTTGCCGACTAAAAGTTTTGCAATAAATTTATGTGTTTTTTGTAGGAGTCCATCCATGTGCCTGATCCAGTAATCTCCATGTCTGTAAAACCAATAAACAAGGTAGTCTCTCTCTCATACTGGATGTATACCAGTAGTTACAGTCCTGATTCCTCATCTCAAGGCCCTAATGCCCCCCATCCCTGCTTGGTTTCATCGCTGTCTTATTGTCCCCCTTCAGAATGACTTGGACAAGTTCTCAAAAGGAATAAACCGCTTCACTAGGGAGGATCCCACCTTCAGGGTCCATTTTGACTCGGAGAGCAAAGAGACTGTAATTTCTGGGATGGGTGAACTGCATTTGGAGATCTACTCACAGGTGAACAACATCATATTTAACAATAATAATGCTTTATCTCTATTTATGTTTGTGGGTCTAAGTGTATGAGTAATTACACAGTCGTAGCTCAATTGTTGTTCTTTCTCCCTGCTGCCCCCTAGAGGATGGAGAGGGAATACAACTGTCCTTGCTTGATGGGCAAACCCAAGGTGGCATTCAGGGAGACCATATCCAACCTCGTTCCGTAAGTGCTGCTCCGCTGTCTGTGAAGCTCTTCCCTCGCTTGGTCAGGTCGAGTTCAGAAAAAACTGGAAAGACTAATTAGCAGCTCGTTTGGCCATGATTCTTTGTGCGCCATTTTTCGAAGGGTCATAATTTACGAGTCATATTCCAGAACTTTACGCACAGTGATACAAACGGCTTCCACGTAAACTTGCCGGAGCACTCGTCTCCTCCGTGACGTCACTATAACGGCAGCATGTGCCGTGTTCCGCCAACTCGGTCAGCCTTGCAGCGCAGTGGTTGAGCATAGGTGGTCCATCCTTAAAAGGCTGCCGTGTCATTGGCTGAAACTGCGTTAATTCCTGTGATGTGATAGGCTGGTATGTGCTGTCAAGCTATGGTCCTTATTGGCAGTTTATCCCAGTTTCACATTTTCCTTATCGTTCGATTTTCACATAACGATAAGTTGATATATGGTTTATATCATCCAGCTCTAACCCCTTGGTAAATTAACCCGGACTGTGGAATTCTCCCAGGCGGCGACCGGGTTCACGTCTGTGCAGCAGCCCATTACGGACTGAACTGCGTCTCTCAGGCACAATTCTGCGGCCCGACACTGGGCCTCGGATAGTCGTTGAGAAACACTAGTTCAAAGAACAGGGTGCATAGTTTTCTTGAATGCATTTAATTCAGTTTCATCTTTGAATGTGGCTGTTTTACAGGCCGTCGCACTATTTTCTGTTGGCTATTGTAGCTACTTGCTAACACGATTAGTGGAAATTAAAAAGCATCGAACAGCAGGACATTACTGTACTGTAGTGTGTCACCGGAATAATACCGTACCAAGTGTGATGCTTAATTATGAGCATAATTACATGACTGATCGTCTGTATGGACACAGAGCTGCATGGTGCCAAGATAGACAGATGATAATTGCAGTACATTCAGCACTAGAGGGAGTTCTGCAGAAAAGATGGGGATGCTTTGGGCCTCAGATTTAATCAACTTAATCGTTCTTAATTAAGGAAGGTTTAGACACAGGAAAGTGTGTGAGAAGGGGAACAGGGGTTCTGGGGACGGCGCCAGAAGCTCAGTTGGTGGATAAGGGGGTTGTGGCGACGTTAGCTAGAGGCAGTGCAGTGGGGACATCTGGGTTGTTTTTCTGCACTGAGAACTCTCACGCCCTCTGCTGGAGACCATGTGAAAAGCAGCACCCAAGGGATTATCTCCTGTAAAAACACCACAAGGCAGCTTAAAACTCATTGACCAAAACAAGAAGGATTTAATTTCCCTGCCCACAACTTGTTACAGAGTTATTTGTAAAAACACGCTTTTGGGTGGCGTGCCGCAGTTATCTGCACATGCAATTTAAGAAATCTCATTGCACAGTTTATCCAAGTTATGCCCGCTGTTAAACTGGACCTGTGTTTAAAGCCTCCTCAGCTGGACATTTTGAATCTGACATTCTCAAAGATCACTGGACACTATATGAGGCCAGATAAGAACAGAATTAGCGAAAATATTAGTAAAATATTTTATATTACATTCTTGCTGTATCCTGAAGTAAAAGCTTAATATATTATTAATATATATTACTATATTAATAATATATGAGTAATATTACAGAAATGATTAGATCCAGAATTTTAATGCAGATTTTAGAAGTAGTGTCACTGAAATTGAAAGCCACATCTTTTATACATTTACCCATGATTACCTGGGAGACCATGTCGTGAAGCAGGATGTGGTACTGGAACTTCAGCTGGTCCCCCTCAGACTCCTGCGGAAGCGGGCAGAGCAGACGGGAGACTGGGTCAGCGTCCTTTAAATAACCTCTGTCACTGTGCCAGAGGAGACCATGTGAGCTGGGCACAAAATACCTAAACGGTTTGGACTCGCACCCTGACAGCTGCAGAGGGTATTTTGGAGAACGCGTCCAAGAGTAGCTGGGTGAGATGATTTCATCGCCTGACTGAATGAAACTTTTTTTCATACATCCACGAAGGGCCCTGCATCCATTAGAAATGATTCCTCATTGCAATTATTTGGATTCTGAGCCATTCAGGTGACTTAGGAAAGGTGTCCACAGGCCTATGGTAACAATAATAAGAGCCACAGGGGGGCGCCCTTCTGGCATCACTCACCTGCTGTGTGATGTTGGTCACCTGGGCCACGTTATACAGTGTGCTTTCGTTGGACTCCTTCAGCATGATGAAACTGGCTGCTGCGGCCCCCAGCCTCCACAGCGGTTTCATCTCGGGGGCCATGTGCCCGTGGCTGTCTGTGGGTCACAGGTAGCCATGACAACAACCAATTACAGCCCTGTTCAAAAGTCCTTGGGGAATCAGGATTGGTAACTGTTCTGGTGATAGTGTGGATCCCGCTGTGGGGGGGTGGGGGGGGTGGGGCTGGCTATCTCCATGCCTGGGATGTCGTTCGCCGTCACCAAGCTGTCAGAGTCCCTGAGTCGCCGGTAGAAAGACTCCTCCTGGTCAGTGGTGTTGACGGCGGACAGGCCCTGGCACGAGTACTGCACCAGGGGGGCACCATCCTCCCCCCCGCTCGGGAACAGCACTTCTGCCGAGCACGGCCCCACTGACTGCTGTGATGGGGGGAGGGGGGGCAGTTAATGGAGTCCTTGGGCAACTGGGGCTATTTCGCAATCAAGAGCAAACAGGCGTTTTCTGTGCAAACAGACATGAAGGTAAAAAATGCAAAGGAGGACAAATGCGCACGCACACACACGCATGCACACACACACACACACAACTGACTGTGACGACGTCGGAACTTACATTACTGACCGCGTCCTTCAGAGAGAACTCCAGCTTGTACTTGTTGCCCATTCCTTCTGTCTCCTGCGTGAGGGAAGAAAAGACGGACGGAGAAACAGCCCCTTCGTGTGGAAAAGGCGGCTCAGCGCGCAGTTCGCGCTCCTCACCTCCAGACGTACGGCCTCACCTGCAGTGTGGCGCTGCCGACCGCATCCAGCAGGAAGAGCTTGCAGGGGGAGCTATGCTGGGTGTTGAGGAAGTGCTGGGCGACGATGGCCGCCCGCCGGGCGGGGTAGTGCGCCGGGTTCAGGTCTTTCACCGGCATGGCGGCCTCCTCCTGCAGGATGCAGGGAGATAGAGGAGGTGAGCGGTGATGGATCTCTGGGGAGGGTCAGGGAGCGTGTGCCAGGGTCAGATCCAGAGAGAGTGGGGAGAAGCAGAAGTGTGGTGCGTCTGGTGCGGCAGCTGGAGCATGGGCCTGCAAATGGAGACACTTCCTGCTTCTCCAGGAACCTGGCCAATGCAAGCAGAGGGCCGGCCCCTTTTCCTTAAAGGGGCAGGCTCCATTTTTCCCTCATTTGAATGACTCACACAGCCTCCCGTGTTCCATTTTAATTAAAATTTGAATCATCGTTACGGTAATCATGTGGGACATTGCCTGTTGTCCGCAGGTTTGAGTTCACCCACAAGAAGCAGTCGGGGGGCGCTGGGCAGTACGGGAAGGTGATCGGGGTTCTGGAGCCGTTGGACCCGGATGATTTCACCAAGCTGGAGTTCGCCGATGAGACCATCGGCACCAACGTGCCCAAACAGTTTATTCCGGCTGTCGAGAAGGTGAGGCCTTCGGCTCCTGCCTTAGAAGTCAGCATTTAATCAGTCAAATGACCATTTAAAATGTTAAAGCTGCACAAGCAGTGCCTTAAAGTGCACTGCACAGAAAGTGTGTTTAAACTGGTAAAATGTCCTGGTATGAGCTTTGGCCAACTGTCCTCTAACCCCCCCCCCCCCCCCCCCCAGGGCTTCAGGGAAGCCTGTGAGAAAGGCCCGATGACAGGCCACAAGATCTCGGGCGTGCGCTTCGTGCTGAAAGACGGCGCACATCATATGGTGGATTCAAACGAGATCTCCTTCATAAGGGCTGGCGAGGGCGCCGTGAAGCAAGGTGTGCACCCCCCCCCCCCATTTTCCCATTACCCACTTCTCCTCCGTCTGAGCTGACACTCTGATTTCTCTCTATCGATCCCTGATGTCTCTTCTAAGAAGCCTTTTATTTGTACGTAAATCATTTTCCTCCTATTACCGCGATTGATCGCTCTTTATTTTATAATGTTTCATCTTCATTCGACTTGGCTCATAAAATCAACAGGATGTTTAATGGAGCCTGAAAGATGCAGGTCTGCGATGGCCTGGCACACCATCCATGGTGGCACCCAGCTCTGTGCCCTGTGCCAACTGCAGTGGGGTCTACCCCACCCCCCCCATAACTAGTTGGAGGGGAGCTGGATGGAATCTAACCAAACACAATGCTGTCTTTGTGTCCATCGTACCCCCCCGCATGACCCTGTAGCCATGGAGAAGGCTACCATAGTCGTGCTGGAGCCCATCATGTCGGTAGAAGTTGTTGCCCCCAATGAGTTCCAGGGCGCAGTCATCGCCGGGATCAACCGTCGCCATGGCGTCATCAGCGGACAGGATGGGGCAGAGGGCTATTTCACACTCTACGCTGATGTGAGTGCCTTTCCGTCCTCTGGGCTCAGCCCTCGGGTTCCGGCCCTCGTGCAAAGCGCTTGACCCCGGCCCCCTCTCCCATCCCCAGGTTCCGCTGAATGACATGTTTGGCTACTCGACTGAGCTGCGGTCCAACACTGAGGTAAGACACCGCCTCGTCAGGCCTGCTTGCGGGTGCATCTGCCGCGGGGCCAGTGGTCTGAGGCTTTGTCACCCCTCCCTCCATCCCCCAGGGAAAAGGAGAGTACACCATGGACTATGCCAGGTATAAGCCGTGCTCCACCAGCACACAAGAGGAGCTCCACCACAAGTACCTGGAGGCCACTGGACAGCTGCCTGCCAAGAAGGGCAAGGCTAAGAACTGACATGACATGACATGAACTGACACACACACATACACACACACACACACACACACACACACACACACATACACACACACACATTCTCTCGCCTTGGAATGTTACTGCAGTCGGATTCAGCCTCTTCACGGACATGATCTACTTGGACAAACAACCAAGGAACTGGGGATGTTGAGCAGCTGCATATGTACTGTGTACACTGTCTTATAATATTAAAAAAGAGAATGTAAACCCCAAGGACTCACTTTTCAGCCCACTGTCATTAAAATTCAGCACTAGCCTTTTCCATTTGTTTTGTACACATGCTAAACGCACCGAGTATGTTAGCATCGGCGCCTTGGCGAAAGTTAATCATTAAAACAGGAGGCCTGTTAACCCCCAAGAAATCCATTATTCATCAAAATGCAGTGTACACACACAGCAACGAGCACTACCCCTGTGACCAGGCTCCATCTTAACCAAATACGTGCTGCTCAACACAGATTCAAAGGTTAACAAACAGAACAGACACTCAGAAACTGCCGTCGTAAGAATTAAATATAGAAGAATTCAGTTTGACCCAAAGTGAGGGAATGAATATACATTACAGTAACACTGCCAACCAGTGAATGGTGATAGACTAGTGGATCAGTCAGACATTTCTAGTCTCAACTCTCCCGTTGAAAACAAAGCTTACACGTCCTAGCAAAGGGACTGGCGACCCAACGACAGGCCTTAAACACACCATGCGGTGTGTAATCCAGTTACTTACTGGGATTCTGCTTGAGGGGCTTTTCAGCGAAATCTGGCCCCCCTTCTGGATGGACTGTGCGAGTCTCCCGTCGGCGGCCAGTGTGTCTGTGCTGCGCTCCGGCTTGCCGCTGGAGGCTGTCGCGGGGCTGGCCCTCGCTGGTGACGGGACGGCCAGCACCAGCACAGCACAGAAACGCCAGAACATGATGTGTCGCAACTGAAGGGCCCCTGCAGGCCGGGCAGCGTTTATATGCGGGGGGGCGGGAACTAACCTCTTAAACAAAACCACCCTTAACTTCGAAAGCGCAATGACAAAACAAAACATCGTCCAAGAAACTCAATGGTCAGGCTTGATTTATTTATATTTATCTGCTCACTTTACAGCAGTGGTGTGTATATATATATACACACACACACACACTGATAATGTCTTCACAAGCATCTTTATCCTTAACAAACTTGGGCTGACGTTGTAAAAACAGTAAGAGTTTGGCATCTGAATGGTAACTAATTCCCAGCTTCCCCCCCCCGAACGTTTTTAGAATGTCTAAACTTCGTTTCTATGGATCTCTGTGCTGAGAAAATGGGCTCTTTCAGACACGGACATTGTTTACTGCAGCCGTCTGGGAACTGAAGACTGAACGAACAGACGGGACCGAGAGCCAAGTGAACACTGAAGAGAATGTCCTAGAGAAACAATATTAGTCGTTAGGGTAGCGGAACATAATGGACTCTGCTAGATGAAACGGTGCGAGGCTGTGTGTAATTATGTGTGTATGTATGCATTCCTGATGACCCTGGCTGGCTGTGGGGCAAAACCAATACCAAAAGCACAGCCTTCTGATTTGGGTGTGAAAATGACCAAATGACTTTCCTTCGCTTGCCGTGGAAAGCGTGGTCACTGAAGTCTTTGGTTTACTGCCGCGAAAAAGCCGCCAATCCAGATAAACACTAGAGGGCAGTAAAAGCAAGTTATTAAACTTAAGCTAAAACCATCCAACCCTTGTTACAAAAATGCACAAAGAGCCTGCCCCGATTATGATTTTTTTTCCTGTTCCAATTAAAGAACAGAATTAAATCTCATGACACAAACCTGACCATCCTATTCAGCAGCCACGTGATAATAACCTTCAGAATTACATTAGTGAGAACCCCTACCCCCCAGTGAAAAGGGCACATGATTATAATGACCGATTAAATCAGAAAACACGAAATGTAGCTTTCTTACTTGTCAAACATTTTTACAGCACTAAAAACACATGACAACCAGCTGCAAACGGCCAAATGGGCAGAGAGAAAAGCAATGGGGGGGGGGGGTGGTCTAAGGATTTACTGAGTGCGTACCTGGTGATTACATGGCCACCAAAGACGACAGCTTACTAAATAATGATGAAAATATAATAATCAGTCTAACACTTCAGACTGAATGAGAAAATCACGACTGCATATTTCACATTTACTCTATAATCACAGATTAGTACGGATTACACTAATTCCATTAGATAAGATTTTATACAAGAGGCATTTCTTAATGGAGACAGAGCTGAATGTGAGCGGTGACGTCATCTCAGAACTGAAGATGGCTGGACATGCATTATTCATAAAGCCCCGCAGTTACGTTTATTTAAGCAGCCAGTGTGGTCGTATTCCCCCCAGTGCCTCTGAGCTAAATGCCAGGAGGCTGCAAACACGATAGAACTTGGTTTTATTTAGAGACCCTGATTTTTCACAGCATTCACATGCCATGTTAATTAAAATAAAATATGAACCCCCCCCCCCCTTGGTAAAAAGGATGATATTTTCATGTGAAATTAATAGGCTGCACTGTCATTACACAGAGCTTCAGACACGGGTGATGCCTGTTTGCCACACACAGATTAAATCTACTGACAAATGACCCCCCACACAATGAATTACAGAGGAATCCTAACTGACATCGATAGAAGGCCTGCCTGCTGACTGACATCGATTGAAGGCCTGCCTGCTGACTGACATCGATTGAAGGCCTGCCTGCTGACTGACATCGATAGAAGGCCTGCCGGCTGACGCTTCCGGCAATAGAAGAAATAAGACATGAAATCAGGATCAAAAAATTAATTCTAACCAATTTGTCCTGCTAATTTTAACCATTAAGAATGTTGGTTGGCTGGAATGATGAGTTCTGTTAAACGTATTTCAAAATGCGGCACACCGCTGTAACTACACTCAGCAGCCTTTCTTAAAAAAAAAAAAAAACATTCAATTCTGATGACCTTGTCCATTTATTCAGCTAGTCAGCTGACTGATGATGTCACCAGTCATCAGACTTCACAGAAAGGTGCAGCACACCACAAAGAAGCTGTGACACAGGTCAATGTTACAGTCAAGCATGCAAATTGGATGTCCATTTACTGCATTCGGCCGTGTGACATCATTACATGGGGCTTCAGTTGAAGGATGGGGGGGGGGTACAATGAGCAATGCTTCTCCCAGGCCCCACCCCCAAAAATCCCCTGAATGGTAAACTTAATGCCACTGACCCTGTATGAAGTGGCTGTGAGTGTGTCCACCTAGCAACCTAAGAAAAGCCCCCAAAGGAGAAGTATTAAAATTGACCAATAAGAGAGCAGGGCTGCTTCACAGCTCGTCCTCTTCCAACTGTGGGGAGGACGACTGCCCTCAAGGTATCATTATTCAGACCTGTACTGCATAAATTAGCGAGCAATGATGCACTCAGTTTAAAACTTGCATGTAATAAAGCCACCTCACTCCTATTTATACACTGGGCGTATAATACGGGGGGTGGGGGTATAACCCTCCCGGAAAAAAACGGCCAATGCATGCCCCTGGACCCCTCTAAACGGGTGGACACCTTACCCCAAATGATCGATCCAAAGTTATCCCGCTGACGGGGATATTTATGAATACCGCAAAACAGCAAAAATATTTAAAGAAGCAATTCTTCACAAACAACTCCACACTCGTTAATGTTCAGTAACATCTGAATCACCATTTGTATTCTGTGCTATTAATTAAAGATGATCAAAGCTAACCTCCACAATCTGCTTTTTCTGTCCCACGTTCAGAGGAACAGTGACCCCGGAAGGAAAGTATCCAGAAAGAAATTACAATTAAATCATTAACATTAATTGGTTAGATATACCCAGTAACTGCTAGGAAAAAACTCAAAATCATACAATCGTTTTTTTTATACATTAGACATAGTTATAGTAAGGGAAGTATTATATAGTAAGGGAAGTATTATTCCGATGTCACATTGGAAAAGTCTTGACACATATTGCTCAGATTTCAGAAAATCTGGCTTCGAACAAATTAATTAATAACGAAGAAACTAACCTAAATCCTAATGGTGAATGCTGAGCATTAATGACGGATTTCACTTTTTTTTGCGAGACCGCGACGCTCGCACGCTTCCGGATCCCCCGGGATACCCGCTAATCAGCTGAGCTCGCCGCGAGTCACGTGAGTCAGGTCATATGACCAGGCGCTGTTTTGCTTTTCGATATTTTGTCGCGGTCCCGACCGGGCTGAAAATGGCGGAGAGTTCAGAACGGCAAAGCCTGATGGATGGAGAGGGTGACTCCTTCCTGAGTCGCGATGGCGGCTCCTCGAACTCAATGTTGGCCATATGCGATCCGACTCGACTAGCCTATAGATTCGTGGTGTTGCTGTTAATGTGCTTTTTAGGTTTTGGTGAGTGGAGCAGCCGAAAGACGCGACGGGCGGGCGGGTCACGCCAGTTTTGTAACTTTATAGAATGCAGTATATCCAGGTCCGCGCTGTTGGCTTCATTGGTACCGAAATGAATGATTTTTATTTTTTAAACCACGTATAGGTAATGCAGTGTAAAGTGCTTAAGTAACAATATGGCTACCGTTTACATATGAGTTTCTGCCTGGCTGACTAAATTTGGTGGTCTGTGGCGGCGCCTTTTCTGTCAAGTATTAATATTTGCGTGTAAATGTGCTGCTGTGGTTTCGCTCGACTTTTTCTTCTGCCTCTGTTAGGGAGTTATTTCTGCTATGACAACCCGGCCGCCTTGCAGAAGCAGATTAAACAGGTGAGCTGTCCTCCGTGTCAATATGAGCCCGATAACAGATACGTGTGAGTCATTTCTGCCTGTCCAAATGTAATGTGGCCATGCGCTTATGCAGACACACAACTGTATCACGTTCAAATACAGGATTCCCTAATGTTTTTCTGTTGCCATTGATTTGCCAGGGGTGAAGTTTGGCCTGTGCATTTTACAGACTGCATAACTTGATAATTGCCCGGCAACTGAAACACCAAATTTGTTGGTTCACTTCTCCCTTTCCTCTTTTGGAAACGGCTCCCTTTTTCTTTTCTACTGTTCCAGGAATTATTTTACATGATTTATTATTTTCAAAGCATGAAAATGGTCTGTAAGGTATTTTTTTACATGAATGTGTTTAATTGGAAGTGTCACCTGTTGACCTTCATGGTGCTTTTGGAGTAATTTTAAAGAGTTGTTGGAATATCACTGCTTCCTGCCCACTGGCTTCTCTCTTTGAAGCCTTTAAAGCCAGCCTGGTCCAGCTGAATTAAATGCATGGTTTTGTAAATAAACTTCTCCCTGTTCTTGCATCCCGATCCCTTCGTTACAGGACATGGAGCTGAATACGTCCCAGTTCATGCAGCTGTATGCCTGGTACTCCTGGCCTAATGTCGTCTTATGCTTCCTGGGAGGATTTTTGTTGGACAGAGTCTTTGGCATTAGGTTGGTTGAGTCTTATTCCCTTCAGTAGTGCAGTCTGTTAAAACAGCCACACTGCGTGTAATCCCCACTTACTGAATTACACTTATGCTTCACCAAACTCCACATGATATGTATGTATTTAGTGAGGGTTATACAATTATATATGGTGGATAATTGAGATATGGGCTCCAGCCCAGCCCAGGCCACGAGTGTTAAATTACTCCTTTCAAATAAGATAATTTGTACATACAGCAGTTTTATTGCTTAATATTGCAGACATTATCTTCAGGACCATGGGTGACGCCTTTTGATTGAGTTAGCCCTCTCTTTGTTTCTCTCAGGCTGGGGACAGTCATCTTCTCCATCCTTGTGTGTGTTGGACAGGTTGGTAAGACTAGTGGAAACGTTTCAGTCCTCATATTGGTCATGCTGGGGTCGCCAGTACCTCCAGAGCGGCGTGCAGATCTGCCTCGGAAACCTCAGCCCGTTTCTGCTGATGAAATTTTGAATGTTTTCTTGGAAGTTTATCGTGCATTTAAAGGCATTTCTGTGTCCTCCTAAGGTCATATTTGCTGCTGGTGCACTATTCAATGGTTTCTGGTTGATGGTACTTGGACGTTTTGTCTTTGGGTGAGTATATGATGTTTTTTTTTTTTCATTTTAATTTTGATCAGGCTGTCAATCTTTTAGCCCTGCATAAATGCACAATACAAAATTTATAACGTTGGCAAGGAGTTAAAAGTGGAGATCTGTTTTTTGCTTCAAGAAATATGCTAGCTTTCATATCATGATGAAATCATGTTGTACACAAGTAGCTCTCTCTCACCTGTCTTTAGTCCAGTTCGAGTTTTGTAATGTCCGTGTAAATGAAGAGCGATGCTGTGTACAGACTGATGAGAACTTGCACCTGGTGCATTTTAAGTGCATGTGATTTTGTATGCAACCAACCAAGCACAGAAAGTATCTTTTGCGATTCCTTTCTGCACTTCAGCATTGGAGGCGAGTCCTTGGCTGTGGCCCAGAATACCTACGCTGTGAACTGGTTCAAGGGCAGAGGTCTGAACCTTGTGTTCGGCCTTCAACTCAGCATGGCCCGTCTGGTACAAGCACTGAGATGATTATTTCTCCTATTACTAAGCACATATTTTACAAATGAAACTGTAAACTTATTTTTTCACTTTAGGATCTAGTTTGTTACCATTCATTAACTGTTTCAGCTTTGTGATAGATAAGGCTTGTTAATTTGACTTTCTCTAGTTTAACTCCTGTTAGTCTTAGCTTGCTGCTTGAGGTCCCGTCTCCTCCTTTCCAGGGTAGCACCGTGAACATGAACGTGATGGGGCCGGTGTACCAGCAAATCTGGGATTCAAGGGGGTCCACGGGCCACTCCACGCTGGGCATTGTGCTGATGATTGGTAGGTGCCCGAACCTCTAGGGCAGGGTGCCTGTTACCAGATCATTATTGTATTTGAGATGCTTTGGAAAAGCAGTCACTTCAACACTTCTGCAAAGAAAAGGAGACCAAAAGTACAGCATAAAAAGTAACCGAGTTTGGTAACTTGATAGCTGGGTGATCTTTGGTCGTTTTGGTTTTGCATTCCTGCCCCATTGACCTTGAACTGAAATATGAGATGGAGTATGATTAGTTTTCTTTGAGCTACTTTCCTTTGTTTCTCTGTAACACGAGTGCCGTAGTAGAACTTTCTAAACTGGGTCAAGGTTTATTTGGTAACATGCTTATTTATGGCCTCGTCTTTCTCGGGCCGTGGCACTGTCTTGTAAAATGGATCGCTGCCACTTGGCTCTGCAGAATTCCTTCTGGTTCAAACCCTTTCCAGAAAAAAGACTCTCATAGATCAGCTGCTTCAAATGTCTTTTTACACATGTACATTATATTCGCTTTTCAGTATTTTAAATAGAAAATTGTTATTCTGTTCCGTATGAAACTACAATTAACGCACAACCTGAGTGATAATGGGTAGAACATACATGTGCGCTTTCTGTCTCTCTCCCTCTCACTCAGCATCTGCTACATGTCTGTTCTCCTTGGCTTGTGCGGTGATCCTTGGCTACCTTGACAAACGGGCTGAGCGACTTTTAAACAAAGAAGAGTGCAAAACCGGTGAGTCTTTGGATTTAAGTATCACGCATAATAGTCCCTGCATCCAAATTCCCCACAATCCTTTGTGATGGTCCTGGTTGGAGAACGAAATGCGGGGTCGTCTTGTACCAGTAAGTTCTTGGTTTAGTATCTGCTATTGGTCCTTGAGACAGAAATGCTGACCAGAGGTCAAGTTTGGGTTTTGCATGCATGGCAGTTTTAATCTGCTGACTGGGCACAGTAGGCCCTTTTGCTTCCTGTTATGGTGATACTGTGGTATTTTTCTTTTCCTGTCTTGTAGGAGAAGTGATCAAGCTGTCTGATGTGAAGGACTTCCCCCTCTCTCTCTGGCTCATCTTCATCATTTGCGTGGGCTACTATGTGGCCATCTTTCCCTTCATTGGGCTCGGCCAGTGAGTCCCTTGTTCTCGTCTGTCTTCTGGCCTTTTTATTTATTTTATTGGCCAGTTCAAGCACTGGTTCTATGGCTGCATGGTGATTATCCAGTTTATGTAGACGGTAACTATGGTAGGTGTTGGTCTGAATTTTGAATTGTTTGGCATTTCTTAATTTCAAATCCAGGTGGTTATTGGTATCCTTAAAATGTCCTTATAAAACTGGATGCGTAACGTGTGTGTTAACTGAGGCTGAGCTGACCTGGTTTTTAGATCGGAAAATTACCCGATAAGACGAGTGAGGAAAACAAAAAAAGAATCAATACAACAGAAGCCTGTTGTCAAGTTCAGACTGTCAGATTATTAACTCCCGCTGTCTCGTGGAAACAAATATCCCTCCCCATAAGGTACTAAACAAAACCATGCAATTCTCCATCACCAGGCTGTGGATTTGCATTTGATAATTGTGGGGCCAGCATTTGTGCAGGGTCTGGTTGGGTGCTGGGGCGGGGGCAGGCGAATGCTACTGGCAGGATTAATCATTTCTGTTTGCAGACTGAATAGAAACCTGGCTGTAAGATTCTAATTATTGCCCCCCCCCCCCCCCCCAGGGTTTTCTTCATTGAAAAGTTCAATTTTTCACCAGCTGAAGCCAGTGCTATTAACAGGTAACTCTCTCTTTTTATTTATTCATTCAATCATTCTTATTTTATACTCTCTGTCATTGGCTGCGGTGTGCAGTACGTCTAACATGACGTAATGGGGTTTTCTTAAAATCCACATACCTTACAGGATCCGGCGGTTGAAATCTGTGCCAAGACGCGTTACTGCTTCTATACGGGAGTCCAGTTTCACCTTTCACTTGCTTTTACTGAGGCTTTTGTCCGAAATGCTGCGTGATTTGGCGTTTAAGTGCTTTTTGCACAGGCACTATCATGGACCCTTGACCCCTCTCCTTCTGCCAGTGTTGTGTACATCATCTCAGCCCCTGCATCGCCCATCCTTGGCTTCATGGTGGATAAGACTGGGAGGAACATCATCTGGGTGGTGATGGCTGTTGTCATCACTCTGGCTTCCCATATGATGCTTGCCTTCACCTTCTGGAACCCCTGGATTGCAATGGTGACCCCATATCTGTATTTAATTCATTTCCTCCGAACAGTGTTTTAAGGTCTTGGTTTGTGCCAGTGAAGTTACATGTACATGTCCTTATGTGTGTTGATATTAGATGCTCTCTATCACCCTCAGAGTCTGTTGGGTGTGTCCTACTCTCTGCTAGCATGTGCCCTGTGGCCCATGGTTGCCTATGTGGTTCCAGAGCACCAGCTGGGAACTGCCTATGGATTGTGAGTGTTGCTTATAAATCCATGGCCGGTTTCACTGATTAACCTTTGCTGTGGCCCAGTTGTCAAGTGGTTGATGTTGTTTTTTCCGTCTGCTGCCTTGGTTTTGCATGCGGTTCCTTGACCGTGAGGCTACTTGCTCTCTCCCCTGTCTGCAGCATGCAGTCCATACAGAATCTGGGTCTGGCTCTGATCTCCATGGCGGCGGGGGCCATCCTTGACAGTCGGGGTTACCTGTTCCTTGAGGTCTTCTTCTGTGCCTTTGTCTGCTGTAAGTGTTTCACATGGCCAGGTGGACATCAGTGCCCCTCCTCTTCCCTGACCAGCAGGCATTCTTCCTGCCAAGAGGCTGTTCGGTTCAGTTTGCTTATCCCTGCTGCAGCACTTTTACAGGACGTTTTCACTTAACGGTGTAAAACTCATTTGTGTTTAGTTTTTTTTTTTTTTTTTTACTCAGCAATTAGACCTGCTATTTCCTGCTATTTCCACTTCTGTGGAATGACTAAATACTAAATACTCTCTCCTCCCCACTAGTGGCCCTGATTGCTGTTGTGATGTTGTACTTCGTCAATCTTGTCAGAGGTAATGGCAAGAATTGGAATGTCATCATTCTGGAACCATTTAATTCCCATTTTCTGTTCTGATTTTAAAGTCCCTGTTCTGTCATGCAGGAGGAGAGCTGAACTTGTCAACATCTGCCAGGGCCGAACTCAAGGACAGTCCGTCTGAATCAGAGTGAGTGGAGCCATAACTTTGAGATGGTTGGTGAGCGGTTGTGAATACCCACCCCTGGAGGCCAAGTGTGTTTGTGATTGTTGCTGGGAGTGTGTCATCCTTAGCTTAGTGTATTGGACCTTTTGAAACCTTGCCATGATGACCTGCTGAGCACTACTTCAGATACTGCCCCTGGTGGCCGGTGCTGCATGCTGCAGGTGCACACGTGCCAGTTCTCGGTTTTCTGGGTTGTGTAACTCTGAGCATGCTCAGTTGTGTGCGCTAACAGACCCTCTGCTGTAATGTGTTGCAGGTGATGACACTGAGTCGTGAGGCTCAAGCTGGCCGTCACCACTGACCCGAGGAGCCTCAGCCGTTGTTTGCCCGGGGCTCCTCCCACAGCACTCACTGGCCACGCCCACATTCATGCAAACTCCTCCCACCGTGCACATGGGGCTTGCACAGTGTACTCTCCTCCCAGGGTTGTATAGAGAGCTCCGCTCCAGTGCCACCTTTTAATTGTCCCTCATACACATCTCCCCTGGTCAGTTGCTGTACTATCTACATTTCATTTCTAGAGATGCAGACAAAGAGCCAGGCAATGAGGATGAAAACTGCTTTCCTGAGTTGTGTAAATCAGCTCATCGTACCCTGGCCAAAGCTTTGCAAGTCCCTGGGTGGTGACGGGTGGGCTTAAGGCCCTTACTTCACTGTTATGGGCTGTACTCTTACTACGTGTGTGTGTGTCCTTGTTGAGTGATCTGTTGTACGAGCAGCCCTATTCTGAATGTTGAGCGCTCGTTCATTTTTATTTTTGCCTGTGGTTTTTATTATTATTTTTTTTTTTTTAAAAAAAAAGGTTCTTAAAATGCATACATGATGGTGACATCATGCATGCAAAATGGTTTAATCAGCAAATGTCTGATTTTATTTATTTGTAACTGAACATTAGGCTCGGTCACCGTGCTCATTTAATGGATGGGTCTCCCTGTTGTCTTGTCACTTTTACAATGTCAAGCTGCTTGCTGTTCATATCTCTGCTGACTTCAGCATTGAATTGCCAGCTGCAGTTAGGTTTGTTCATGCTGGAATCCCGTTCCAGGCCGCCTGCGATTGTATTAATGCCATTTCTGGGTGGTAACAGCAGGCTTTCTCTCAGTCACTGATGTTTGGACATTAGGTGTTACAAAGGATGCTGGGAATGTTATTTATTCCAGACGTGGCCGCCTGAGCCATCCTGGTAACAGCCATGTGCTCCAGAACAAACTTTAAAAATTTCAGACAGTGTGAGCTTTGCGGTAAAAACTGAACATTTTAAACTGTCTACATTTGCTTTGAACGGGGGGGGTCTCCTATCTGATTTGAGTGGTCTCTGCTCTTTT
The DNA here is from genome assembly GCA_026779585.1 of Mormyrus proboscirostris. NCBI lineage: Eukaryota > Metazoa > Chordata > Actinopteri > Osteoglossiformes > Mormyridae > Mormyrus > Mormyrus proboscirostris. The sequence continues at coordinate 297,143 of JAODKF010000139.1, read as the reverse complement.
TAGCGTATATTCCTGTTATCATATGCTACCTTCCCTTCACTAACGTCAAACTATGAATCATTAAATGGCCACTAAATTGGTCTC
>JAODKF010000139.1:267729-281023 GCA_026779585.1 Mormyrus proboscirostris | reverse complement strand
AGAGCTTATTTGAGTGGCTTTCAGAGCCCACAGTGGCACTGCTGCAGGTCTGCTGATTTGTGTGCACTCATTGGCTGTTTTGATGCAGACGTGTGGGGAACACTCTGCAGTTCAAAGCACTCCCACCATGTGGTTCAGTTGTGTCTACATGGGCCTGTTGCACTGCTTCTTTAAGTAGGGTCTGAATGGTTGTCACTGGTTTTCCCCTTACTGGATGTTCGTGGAACAGAGAAAAGCAGATAAATACCGGGAATAACCCTGATATTAGTTTGACATGCTAATAACTGGAATGATGTTAGGAGACCACAGTGTGGACATCGAATTAAAGATGTTGGTGTAACACTTTTCAAAACATTTGCTGTTTAAACATTCATAACACTCAAAAAAAGAAAAAAATTACATGTTAAAAATGCTGGTGTAGACCCAGTAGATTCTTGGTGGTATGCTGAAATAAATAACCTGAAAAGAGAGGATGTTCAGTTCTAAGTTAAATGTCTGTCAGTCTTGTGAGATGAGGGTCCTGGGTATTTTTTTGCTTGTGAGGCTGATTTCTCCTGGAATAAGATTAAGTTGTACCAGCCTGGAACCGCAGGTGTAAACTGAAGGATGGCATCAGGAGATTAAGAGATTTCTTTATAGGGCATGGGTTACCTTCACTATGCACCTGTGTATTCTCTGTACCTAATTTCTCTCAGACAGAGATCATCCATCCATCCATCCATCCATTATCTGCCACTCATCAGGGGTCAGGTTGCGGGGCAGCAGTCTAAGCAGGGAAACCCAGATCTCCTTCTCTCCAGACACCTCCTCCAGCTCCTCCAGGGGAATACCAAGGCATTCCCAAGCCAGCCGAGAGACAGAATCTCTTCAGCATGTCCTGGGTCTGCCCAGGGGTCTCCTTCCAGTTGGACATGCTGGAAACACCTCCCCAGGTAGCCGCCCAGGAGGCATCCTAGATAGATGCGCGAACCACCTTAACTGGCTCCTTTTGATGCAGAGGAGCAGTGGCTCTACTTTGATCTCCTCCCAAATGTCCATGATCCTCACCCTATCTCTAAGGCTTAGCCTGGACACCCTGCAGAGGAATCTCATTTCTGCTACTTGTATCCACGATCTCGTTTTTCAGTCACTACCCAAAGCTCACGATCATAGGTCAGGTTACTACTGTAGATAGGACTGGTAGACTGGTAAATTGAATGTTTTACAACAACAGAACGGCACCAACGTCTGGATTACTGCCAACGCTGCACAAATCTGTTCCCTCACTTGTGAACGAGACCCTAAGATACTTAAACTCCTCTGTTTGAGGTGCCAACTCATCCCTCACCAGAAGACTGCAATCTACCTTTTTCTGGCCATACCCCATATTCCTGAAGCAACTCCCACAGGACCCCTCTAGGGACATGATTCTATGCCTTTCCCAAGTCCCATGTAGACTGGTTGGGCATTATTATTAAGGTATCTATAGTGCTTTATAGATGAGAGTTTCATAGAGCATTCATAATGCATAATAAACATGGCTATAATGTGTTATGCCTTTATAAATAATTATAGCCATGTTTATAATACTTTATGAATGCATTATAATGCATTATGAAGGTGTCTATTATGTATTATACATGAGTGGTGGGGGGGTTTGTGTGCTTCTATGATTCTAGGAGCCATGTTGCTCCTAGTGGGGTCTCCCAAGACAAATTGATCCTATGTGAGCAGCCAGACTAAGTGTGATTCAGTAAAGCCCCATGATGAACAATTTAATGGACTCTGTTACCCCACCCGGCCCTGTAGCGGGAGCGGGTCTCCACCCATGGGGCCCAGCTGGGCTTAGCCCGAAGAAGAAGAACATGGGTTCGCCGTCCTGTGGACCCACCACCAGCAGGGGGAGCCATGTGGGTCGGGTGCAATGTTGATTGGGTGGCGATTGAAGGCAAGGACCTCAATGGACTGAATGGTTGTTACTGGTTTTCCCCTTACTGGGTGTCTGTGGAACAGAGAAAAGCAGATAAGCTACCATGGCACAAAGATGATTGTTATTAAAAAAGGGATTGTTTGAGGTGAAGATTAAATCATAACACAATACATTATGTTTCAGATGAGTGGCAGTTTTCCTACTTTAAGTTTATAGTCTTCTTAGCATAGAAAGATTTCCCTCAACTTTTTAAAATATTTCACCTTAGCATTTAAGGTGACCAGCATTTACCCAACAGGGCACATATGACCCGAGTAGCAAAAAATTAATAAATAACACTATAATTTAAAACTTTACATATGTAAAGGGTTTTTAATGGCTAAGTTCCCATGCATGAGATCACTGAATCTGCAGCATTTCATTGGCAGTCATGGAGAGCAGTGTTCCTTCTGTCCTAAGGCATACTCCTCACTCCAAATATGCTGTCAGCATTCCCATACTCGCCACTAACAAAGCTAATATACGTAACGGAGAAAGCACCGTATCAGTATGTGGAAAGGGCATTCAAATAAATTGGCAACAATAGCCTGACCTCTTGACCTTTAGAAAGTCTGCCATGAGAGAAAGTTGTAGTTTTAGTTTAAAAAGGGGCATTCTTAATTCTGTCAGTTTTAATTAAGTCTGATAGAGTCTATGCGCATTGTAAAATAAACAGCAGCTGTCAATGTTAATGTCATGCATATGGTGTTAACATTTAGTCATCCAATAACTTGGATACCTTTAGTAATAAGGCTCACTGAGATTCAGCACTGGATATGTCAACATGGATGGATGCCTGTATACAGAAGCAGTCCATGGAACTAAATTGAATTTATTTCAGAACAATGATCCTAAATTGAAAATACTGTGTAATTGCATTTCTTTTAGATGCTTCATAATGTTGTTGTGTTTAATACATTTCTAAATGTATTTTATTAGTGTTTATTAGTTATTAAAAATTTACAATGGCCGTACAAATTGAAAGCGTATTTGTTTCTGCGGTGCCCAGATGTGTGTGTATAGGCTGAAGCTTTCTTCCGGTTAAAACGGAGAGATGGAAAGCCCGCTGCTGACCACTTTGTAGTTATGGTAGCTTTCGGGGTATCGGCAAGTGGCCGTCCAAGCTGTGGAGCTAATGACCTGGCGCCCATGGTCGGCCAGGAGGTGAGGTGGTGACCTGGACGCAGGTGACCTGGATGCATCCCTACATCTCTTCTGTAATTAAAAGGCAATTACTGCGGTGCATCTGCCTGACTTTCTTACAGTTACTGTACATGAAATGAAGGATATGTGAATTATACTTTTATTTAGTGTTAGGCATTATTAGGCCATATGGTGAACTGCACATTTATTCATAAACATCTTCCGGTTCAGGATTTCCCTTTGCTTTGTGTCCGGTGTTTCCTGGGATGCGCTTCATGATCCCCTTTATCCTCAAATGGATAAGTCCAATCACTCAGATAAGGACATGTTTTTTATGTGATGTGTGTGAATGTATGTGGGTGTGTCAGATCTGGGGGTCAGGGGGTGTACTTCTTAGGGAGCCCCCTGTGAGTAGGCAGATGGGAGTGGGTTTTGCGCCACTCTGACAGAACCCATTTGATCTCATTGTGTTTTGTCTCTCCGGTGTGATTTTCTTTTCGTAATTAATTTCTGATGTGACGAAAGGGGAGAAATGAAGAAGCGATTGTTGTTTTTCCTGATAATGAAAATGCAGGTTTTGGGCGTCTCTCTAGGCTGCCTTACTAGCTTCCCTTACCTCCTCCCTTTTAAGAGAAGGCTGGTGAATAAAGGAAAACAAAAACAAGAAATGGGGAAGGGAAGGAAGGAAAGAACATTTAAAAGAGACCTGGCCACTTTGAGGAAAGCAAAAAAAAGTTTTCGTTTATTACCAGTCATGCTCCATTGGCATCGGTGTTCGTCAGTGCCTGTGATGAAGCTGAATGAAACGGATCTGTTGAATGGATCTCTTGGAGGAGCAGTGGCCGGAAAGCAGGGTAGTCGGGGGGGGGGGGAGGGGGGGTTTCAGCACTTCATGATTTACTACCTCTAGTCTGTCACTTGAAAGCTTGAAAAAGTGGATTCACAGACATTAAATCTAATCAGGCCTGAGCTCAAGGCTATAATTACTGTAATAGGCTACAACATCTAATCAATACTCATCATGGCTGTTCCCACCTCAGCAGGGCTATAGTGGCCAAGGATTTTTACTGTATTTCAACTTTTTGCCAGTTTGGCTGAGGGATTGAATAGGTCGGGGTATTCCGGGATTGGCAGCCTCAGCACAGGGGCAACCATAAATCCTGTCTGCTGGAGCACAGGAGTCTCACCTGTTCCATTTACCCCCCTCCCCCATTGCTCTGTAAATCTCTTCATACTCAGGCAGGTCCACACAACCTTCACTGCCCCCTAGTTCTCCACAGAATTCCCTGTTAATGCCGTTTTTATCTAAAGCACAGTTTTTTTTTCTGGTCTGTTAAGTTAGAGGTTTTCTCTGTGTGCTTCTCTGTGCAAGATTAATTTCCATATCGTTGTCAAACAAATGCGGGTGGATTCCTTACATCGCCCCAGCATTAATCACTCAGCTCCAGGGTCATTTATTGACATGAGAGCAAGACATAGTATCATGCAAATAATACCGATAAATCACACAAACAACATGTATATTATAAATTCAACGGGACAGATTAAAAATGCAAAATATATTGATGTGAGCATATGCATGTGAAATATGGGCATGAGTATGCAGGTGGCTCGGCGGGCGGCACCTTCTCGCCTCACACCTCCAAAAGGTGGCCGCGCTTATCCCCCCCGCGATGGCCTGGCTTTCTGTCCGCAGTACATCCCTGCCAATGTCGGCTGGGAGGGGGGCCCAAGCCCAACACTGACCCTGTCCGGGGCAAGCGGAAGGGTGCATGGATGCGGGAACTGCAGTGACACGCATTAGCGCCACTCATTTTTAAATATGCTCCTCATTCAATGAGCCGCTGTCATTCGTGTTCTCATCATGTCTCCTCATTGTGATGCGTCACCGGGCAACGCCAAGCTTTCGGCTTGGAATGTTAATATTCCAATTCCAGTGAAACACGAGGCCACGCCGCAGGATTTCTGCAGTTTAATTATAATTTTGTTGTCTAACCATTATTCCGCGAAAAAGCGTTAACGGCTATCCAGAATGATTGTGAGTGTAGTTATTTGTGCAGGGTCAGATCCATTGAGTTTATGGGTGGGTAGGAATTACCAAGCAGTATCTGTTGGGAAAGCTGTGTAACTTATGACTAGCTTCCTGATCTGAGTGTGACAAAAGCAGAGTTACCTGCAAAGTGTAGGTGTTGCCACTGTTGTGTTGTTGGGGTTGGGGTTTGGCATGGCAAACACTCATCTGCTCCTTTGCCCAGCCTTCTCATTGGGAACCAGAGGACTAAAGTTGTTCTTGCTTAGGGAGCAAGAGGAGATCTCGCTTGAATTGCTTTTTGAATTTAATTACGAAAACGTTATTTAAATATCTGCCTACTTCTTATGCAGCTGTCAGATAGAGTAGGCCTTTCTGAAAGTACAGCGTGTTACATTGGTATACTGCATCAGTCCTCACGCAGCATGCGCTATCTGCACCTGCTGCAGAGAAAGACAGAGAGAGATCAAACGGCGTTAGTGTTACAAAGACTAATGGAGGATGAGAGAGAATGGAAACTGAGAGAAGGCTGTAACCTGAGTGTGAGAGAAGCTGGGGCATATCACTGCTCACTCACTGTCCTCTCAGATCCTCAGTATTCCTGCTCAAAGTAGACTTGTCCTCTCCTCATTTAGCAGTGAGCTGGAGGACTTACCACATCATACTCACGCTCTCTCTCTCTCTCTCTCTCTCTCTCTGGTTTTCTTCACATCCCATGCACTCCCGTACCTCCTGCTGCTCCTCCCCCTCCTGCTGTTCATCTCTGCTCTTCCTCCAAGTCCTCCTCTCATCCGCCTCTCTCCTCTTCCTCTGGGTTTGATGCGTGTCCCTTTGCTACGCTCCAGAGGTGTCTAGTCGCTCACGGAGCGGGAGTGAGAACGCGTGTTCTTTTTTTTTCTTCCCCCGACGGCTGTGTTCGAGAGGGTTGCTGAGAGATCCGCGGAGCCGGGGGCTGACCAGACCTTCCAATCTCCACACCCAGCAGGTGTCCACCATGCGTCTGGTAATCCGATTTCACTTTCTCCGAGTTCATTTCTTCCTTTCCTCTCACTCTCTTCTTTCCTCTTTTCTGTAACACTTACAAGTACATGTGAGGTATTTTTCTGTTGCTTCCTCTCCATCTGTTTTCCTTTCAATCTATTAATTCTCTCCTTTCATCATTGGCTTTCTGCCAACCTACTCCAGCTTATCGGAGTAGCTGGGCTTGTCACTTTATGCCAATTAAGTAAGGAGATGTCAACTCACCTCCTCTGAAGGATCAGCTGCATCTGTTTGAATTGTCGGTGAGCGGCAGCAAGCGCGACTCCCCTGGGGGAATGTAATTCACTGCGTTATTATTGTTATTATTGTGAATCCCTGCACAAATGTACTGTGTCAGGAGGAGCAGTGGGTTATGGCTGTTGCAGACATGCTGTTCTGTCTCCCCATGTCAGGTGATGTTGCACTGTTTCTGATGCAGATTTTGTTGCTTTTGAAGAGGGAACTTTTTTCTGCCTCGGTGTGCTACACAAATGTATTTTTTTTCTATTCCTTGAAGTGTTTTTTATTATTAAGAAAAAGAAGCTAACATCTGGGGCTGGGTCTTGTCGTATTTGCTCATGTGACTGAACTGCCGAGATTCGTGCTGCTGCTGTGTCGGTCTCCTGTCCTTCTTCAGGTACCATGACCTGCACATTTGTGCTCCGGTGCTCATATACCACTAGGGAAGCTGATAAACGACCGCACTCACCACCTGCCGGATCTCAAAGGGAAAGCGCGTTTGCAAGGGCTGATGAGGGAGTGCAATAAACTCAAAACTGCCATCTTGGCTGGCAGCAGTCTACTGATTTGCGATCCAGGTATCTACCTGCCTTTCCTCACCCTGGCGGTGCCAACTTTTGACAGAAAAAGAGAGAAAGGAGAGTGAAAAAGAGATACAATAGAGTGCTGTGTCCCAGCTGGCTCTTTGCCTGAGTTATAAAAGGTTGTGAAAACTTAGTGAAACGGCGGTGGAATTTAGATGATTTGCCAAGATCACCATTTTACCATTGGTTGGGTTAATGTAATGGAAAAACAGATAACAGCGACAGCAACGATGATAATGAATAAAATGATAATGATGACATCATGATTAAGCTACTGCAACTGTTGTGCCACTATGCTTATATTTCCTGTGACTCATTTATTTCAGGTGACATTAGTAGAGTCGGGAAACTGTTCATCTTAATTGTTCTCAGTCTTTCCCACTCACAGTTATGAATGTAAATTGCCATCTCCCATCCAAGACATTGCATTACACTCAAAAAGCACCTTATTTATTAATGTTTGGCTGGATGTGGGTCCAATGAGGTGCTTTAATGGGTAGCCAATTAAGTTGCTATTTCATGCCCTTGTTAAGGGGATTTCTGAACTTGCATCCAACTTTAAATTTACGATGCATTTTGTCTCGGAATTATGTTAATGCTTTCAAACTTCTCACGTTTAACTTGGTTTTATTAGTTAGTGTATTAGTCACTAAACAGAAATTATCGTTGTGTTTGCCAAGCTATGCCATTTCATAATAGTTTTAGTGATTGAATGGTGCAATGAGAAGGCCATTTATTAGCGGTTATATCTAGCGAGATCCGTAATCATGTGTCCTGTTTGGGAGGACATTGAGGGCTGCCCGGACCTTGTCTGCTTTGGATGTCACTGGAGCTGGTGCTGAGCTGCAGGTCTCTTTGGCAGCAGTTCCTCGGGGAAGTGTGTGACCTCTCTTCTTGACCACACCACTTCCAGCTCTTGTATGAGCCTCTCATTTCTCTCCTAGCTTTTCTGCTTCAGCACCCCAATGTGTCTCAGCACTGGTTACTCCCCTTCCAGTCCTTCTACATCTCACTCTGTGGACCTTTGAGTTGCACTCTCTTGCTTAATTTTCTTCGTCATCTTCTGTCCCTACTTTATCTGCTTTGGCAAAGCATTATCAAGAGGCGTGCACTGATACAAAGATTAGCCAGTGAGTCTAGTCAGTATTTTTCACTCCTTGGTGAGCTTTCTAGGGCAATGAGCTTCTAAACCAGGACCAGGAATGGTTGTTTTTGTTGCATTCTTGAACAGGTATTTAACCTAAATTGCAATAGTAAATGTAGGTACGGTGCATGTCTGTTAACATAATGTGAGACATAGTGTCTGATTTTAAAGTTTCTCACCTTTAATAAATATATGCTGGGTGACCTACTGTATATTTTTGTTTTTATTATGAATCGGACCGACAGGAAGGAATGTGAAACATAATGTTAGATTGAATCTAATTACGTATATGTATACTCAGTTTTCTCTCTTTATAATAGTCCCCATACACTAGTTAATTATGATTGCAAGAGTCCAGTTGTAGCAGAACTGATGTTGCATTTCCTTTACTTTGATTCAAGCAGCAACATGTAGAGTAGGAAATAGAAAAATTGACCATCTATACATAAAGCAGTTTTATTTCTTATTTTATTTCTATTTAAATTCCTATCACTGGCATATCAAAGAAATCACTACAACAGAATCAGCAGTGGTGGAGGTGGGTGGGGGGGGGCAGAGGGGCCTGCGCCCCAGGCCCGTCACAGCAGGGGCTCCACTGCAAAATTTACCAAGAGGGCCAGACGATTATACAAAATTCACAATTTACCAAGACCCCTGCCTCCCTGGGCTGGCAAATTTCACTAAGGGATCCTCCCACACCCTTCGCCTCTCCCTGCTGTGAGGCCCCTCTTCCACCCCTGAACAGAACCATGGCTTGGCCCTCCCAGTTATATTTCCGTTCTGTGACAATGTGCTATCCTAAGGGCTATGTCACTGCAGGATGCCTGATTGGTTTGTATAATATCCCAGCATGCTTCTTCGTACTTCCCCTGAGCCTCTGTCAGCCCAATCAGACTAAACTGCCTGAATAATTGCCCTTTCATCGTTCCATATTGCTTCTCCCTCATATATACAATTGTGATGAGTTTCTAATCAAACTCCATTGAGCTTAAAGCAGCCTTAGTTTTTATGATCTTTAAATTTCCTACTATTTTCCTGCCTTAAACGCTGAATTCTGTTGGTTCATCCATTTTTCAATGTTTGCAAGAAAAAAACAGAACGGAAAGCATATAAAAAGTGCAAGTCCTTTTAGGACCTGGACCTGTACTCAAAGTTTGTATATTTATGTCTTAAGTATGACTTTACTGTTTTGCCCATGAGCAAGACAGTGGTTTTGTCCAGTAAAAAAATCTGTCCAGTAAAAATGTGATGTGTTATAAAAGGGTAAATGCAGGTATTATTGGTGATGGAAAGAAGTTTGAGCCAAGTGGGTATATAGTGTCTCTAAGTCATTTTGAATAAACACTTGCTGAGCATAAATGTCTTTTTTTAACAATTTAGATTTCATGGGCTGCTGGGTTTGTGTGTTATGAAGGCAGAGTAAGCCTTGGTGCAAAATTCATTCCTTTAAAAGTCTTTTCGCTTCTTACCTAAACAATAGCTATCACATGGGCTGTCCATGTGGTTAGGGGCAGGAGTAAAATGTAAGTACCTGTCGCTGCATAGATGCCACCTTTCGCCATAAATAGTGACTTGGTGAAGAATGCAGATTGGTGCTGAAATTTGTGGACCCAGTGAAATATGATGAAATTGCCATAGTGAAAACTATACAATTAATCACACACATCTATTGCACCGTTGCTACGCAAGGAGAATTATTAGAGATATGAGATATCACTGAGGAAAAATGGATTTACATTTCCACTTTGTAGCAGTCAGCTTTCTGCGATACTGTTGAATGACAGACAGAATTTAAATGTATTCAACATGTAATTGCTGTATGGAATTTTTAACCCATATCAGTCACTTTAAAGATGTCTCCAATGTGAATAAGTAATGTAATTTAACAAATACGTATTGTACATGCAGCCTCAACTACTGTAATAATCACCAAGTTGTGGAACTGGGTTAGCTGCCAGAAGAGATGTGTTTAGGGAATATATTATGCCATTCCTTTTAATTGGCTGCACTGAAGCCCAAGTCCACCATATTCCCTCAATAATTGGTTTGGAGCCCAACCCTCCCTCTTGATCTAAGATCAATACAGGGGTCTCTGTGATTTCTGGTTGGAACCCAGTGGATGTCGATTTTCTGTGCTGACACTACAGGGAGAACAGAAGAAGTAATTATTGTAAAAGTGTTTTTTTTGTCTTTCATTTTGATCTGGAATTTAACCGGTGCCCACCGTCGAAGCATCAGGCAGCATTCAATTCATTATTTATGTTTTTATTTTCCCTCTTCCAGCTACCTGAAATGCCCATGATTCTGAAGGTGTGCATAAATCTAAGTGCTGTATTTCCAGGTGTTGAATTATGTATATTCTTTCACTCTGATACCATGCTGAAGGACTACAATACATGGGGTTTTTGGGGATAAGAGCATAAGATTATGTATTCTGGAAGTAAACCAATATAATCCCAAATCATGACTTGGTTTCTTATGTTAGATTCCAGACTGTAGATGGGTTTAGTTGCTGCTGTGACTTGCAAGTAAGCGGTGAATGAGCCAAATATTTAACTAGAGTTTAGAAGCAGAACACGAATAGTTAGCAGTAGCAGTATCCGTCGACTGTAAGACACTGCAGCATTACTCGCCGTTCCACCAGTGTGCACAGAAACTTGAAAAATGTAAGCAATGCAAAATATCTTCCAAATGATAATGTACAATAAATAATGGATTATGTTTATGACAAGGTCACGTTGAAGTACTTAAATGCAAGGACTCGCATTATTCTCAGCGGCTCCCCAATCCTTAATCAACGGCAGCATAAACACGCAACTGATGGCCTCTACTCACATGATTCTTCACAGCAGTTCATCCCTAAACCCGGGATAGCAGCAAGAACAGGAATAGGGTCCATTTTGTGTGTATAGTTGCCCTTGTGAGACATAAAATGTTGTGCCGGGGTTGGGGGGGGGGGGGGGAGGGGGCTGCCATCTCACCAACCACGGGCACCTCCTGCATGCTGATGAGGTGGAGTTAGGTAGTTGTGAGCCCAGTGGAAAGATCAGGGGAGGAGTATGGTCTGGGTTTCCAAACCACTGAAAACATTGTATAACCCATTTTGAAAGGCAACTTTTAATGGTGATTTTTCCTTCTCAGCTCCTGTTTTTCGGCTAGATCTTCCTCCTTTTAGCATCAGTTATGGGCTGATTGAAATTCTGCAGTTTTTCCAGCCTTTAATCAGCTGGTTTTTCATCTCGCCTCGCTCATGGCCACTCATTTATGGTACTGGCCAGAGCAGCTTTGTTTACCAAGGTCTTCAGCTGTATTCTGGCCACGCCCCCTCAAAATTGCCCCCTGCATGCTCGTAAACAGCTGCTCCCAACTGCAGAATTCAGAATTTAGTGCCTCAAATCCCCTGGCTGTTCTCACAGAGGAGAATCCAGGCAGTACTAGCTCATCTGTTACTGTTTTTGTAGGCAGATAATGTGTGATGAGCATTTAATTAGTTCTGTGATTTTTTCCCCCCTCTCCGGCTAGCTTCTCTGAACTGTGCGATACCTAGAGCTCTTGGGAACGGTAACTGTAATGTAATCATTGAATTTAAAAATGGTTCTAAGGCTGAAAACTGCATACGTCAACATATTGTGTGAAATGCATAGGATTACTGTTATGAAAGATATTTAAACATTTCCCCACACCACACGTTTATCTTAGATGTACATGTCACCACAGAGCTAGATACGGACTGCATGTTTCTTGGACAATTTGTAAATGAAAGCAATAGGTGTAACAGCAAACAGCAAGGAAATTGCTGTCACTGTTCTAGATGCCTGCATTTCCTTATGTCACACCGATCTTGCTGCTTTTAGGGCCTCTTTTGTGGATTTTCCTTTGATGTTCTCAGGCCGTAGCTACATTTTATATTTAAATGGGGTGAGAGCCCTCAAACAGATCAGAGGTAAAGGTCAGCCGCTTGTTTGTGATTGCTAGATCGACATTGCCCACTCAGGTGAGACCTGCTCTACTTTCACCATCATTGGCAGTTAATATTAGGGTTTTGGTGCCACTAATCGTAAAGCCAGCAGGATGAATTACTATTGAAATATACTTCCTGCAGTCAGGTCACGATTAGCTGGAGACACTGTTTGCCGTTTAGAGATGCGTGTATGTAAACAGGGTCACGTCCACAGGGTGAATAGTGCTGACACAGTCCGGGGTCTTGAAGGAAATCATTGGTTGCTTTATGGGCTTTGCTTACTGGATCTTATTAAAGCCGTAAATATCACCAAGACATAAATCTGACATAATGATTTAATCCCTCCTCCCCCTTTTAGCCTCGTAAATCCATATGTGTGTGCTGCTCGTATTCATTAATATCACGTTAATACCTCACACTCATTATAGTGTGCAGTAATTGCTGGGATTTATTTGACTGTAGGAGGCTGGTATTTTTAACGTGCCTCACTTCATTTGCGTTAATCCCTTTCAAAAGTTATATGACATCATCTGAGCTTTGCAGTTTATTCAAACTGCGATTGAATGGTCCGACCAAATATTTTATTTAATTAAACAGGTTTTGATACCCATTCACATTTTCTGGCACATGGCGGTGAATGTTGCTGGAGTAAATAAATACACAGTCACAAGCAAAGCGCCACCACAGGGAAATAGGCACGACTTTCATAACCATTCCAATCCTATCAATATGAGTGCGGCCCCTTATGAAACAATCACTGATGTCTTTGATATAAACGATGATTAAATATTCACTGTATGTGCAGGAATGCACTGGAAAGCGGTACTAACGCTTGTCTTTCCAGTAAAGGAGTCTGTTTCAGAATTTCTCTGAAAGTTACAGAAAGTTAACTTTGTCAATTAATGTAGAAGAAGCTCCATACACGAGTCTGATGGTATCCATTCCTGGGCAAATGAAAAGGTTATGATAATTGGCGGCAAAGAGACAGTCAGCACTGCAAAGATATTCTGCATGTAGGTCCCTGGGTGACTTGCTTAATCGTAACTTTGTTGGGTGAAATCCCTAAATGACTAAGATGATTAAGGATGGTGTTTGTTCCTTTGCTCGCTGATGGTCGACACACTGCCTGGCCAAAAAAGTCACACAGTTTAATATTTTGTTGGACCACCTTTAACTTCGATTGCGGTGCACATTCGTCAATGCATCGTTTCCATGTGCTTATGCA
>JAODKF010000139.1:241850-260851 GCA_026779585.1 Mormyrus proboscirostris | reverse complement strand
TGTGGCTGCGACTCTTTATGCTTCAAGAATACTCGACTGGTTGGTTGAAACAAAATCCTGGTTTGGATTTGTACTCTTTGGACCTGAAATCTCCACCTCAGCTAATACTTTTACAAAAGCTCCTTTGTTCAAGCTGACATCTGGCTTTAAAGTTCTGTGCAGTCCTGGTGCCTCAGATTTCATTCATGCCTGGTAACCAGTTCAGTCCCATGGTACAGTATGGGGACGGCCACTCGAATGTTCCAGCATGGCTGCTGGAAGAGGCAGGGAGATGTGCAGCTTGATTCTTCAGTATTGTATTTAAAAAGATTCTGTAAGGGAAAAAATGTGGAGGGGGTTTGAATATGAATTTGCCCCCCTCCCTGTAGAAGGGGTGGAGGGCAAATGTAATAGTGTGACTGTGGTGTGTGCTCCATCTCTTTACCTAGGGGCAGTAACTCAACAGTTTTCAATTAAAAACTTCCCATCTTTTTTGTGGGGAAATTTATCTGGGTCGTTATCATAATGGGGAACCTTCTGTAAGGAGATGAATTCCGTGTGTCCATGACCTCTCTGTTCCTGGCGTGATGAGAAACATGATCCAACAGTTAGGCCGGAATGACTCGCTGGTAGGTATTTTTCTTTTAAGACCTGATTCATTCTGTTCATTAAATGCTGGACAAGGTGATCTGAGCCTGACTTATGCCCTGTGTCTTGGCTCCCGGGGATGACGGTAGATCAACCTGGACCAGTGGATGGGCTGTAGTGGAAGAGTTACAATACAGAATACTGTACAGAATGCCTTAGTTCCTTGAAGCTGTTTCACAAACTACATCTCTTAGTTCCATCCCTCAGATGTGTTCATTTAAGTGTTGAATAATTAATCGTTTCCATTAATCACATCTTTTTGATGTAACACCCATGTTTAAGGGAGAAAAAAAAAATGACGGTAGCCATCAGTGGTTCTGCAAAGGTCTTCCATCACAACCACAGAAGCCCTGAATGGTTTAGAGTAGTTTGCCATTATAAGTAAAACTTTATATAACTTTTTAAACAAAACTGTAGTATGAAATTAATAAATTAGTTTATCTTGTGGTATGTTACAGATGTTACATTTGCATTTATGCATTTATCAGACACTTTTGTCCAAAGTTTACAAATGAGGCAGTTAACACATTGCAAGCATTCATGCTGTCGAGGAGCTGACTTAGTGCGACTAGGCGGAGCTTCCAATGAATGCGCAGGCAGAAGCGAAAGCAGCATCGGTGCGGGAGCAACAACTTCTACTTAATATAAAGAAAATTTCAGGGAACAGCATCAAGCTGGAAGTAGGGGGAATTAATAGATTTCTGGAAGATGGGCCTCGACATCTGATGACCGGATGTGGTTGGGGAGCTCTTTCCACTTTCGGGGAAGCAACCCTGAGAACCACAGGAGTGACACTTCTCGCGTGGGGGGCAGAGCTTCAAGCTGCATTGGTTTGCTATCCAAAGAGGGCATTTACATTCGTATATGTGTGTGTGTGTGGATTATGTTTATATTACATTGTGGGAACCACATGTTCCCCACAATGTAATAAAAACCAGTTATTTTGACGTTGTGGGGAAAGTTTTTCAGGTCCCCACAAAGATCTGTGAATTTAACCAAAAAACAAAAAATGCCAAAAGACTCGTACTTTATTTGGTTACTTATGGTTAAGATTAGGGCTGGGTGGGGGTTGTCATGTTGGGAATTTTCCCCATAAAAATGAATGGAGAGTCCCCACAAAGATATAATTACAAGGGTGTGTGTGTGCGTGTGTGTGTTTATGGTTCTATGGTATTAACATCCCTGTTGGAGTAATGATAATGTGATACATATTATCCCCTCATGTAGTTGCTTATTTTATGTTAATATTGCTGGTCACTCTGATTTCATGTAGTTGCTTACTTTATGTTAATATTGCTGGTCACTCTGATTTAAATTAGGGGCATTTCTCCCACAAGCAGGGTGAAGAAAAATAATACTGTCTTCACCTTTACAGTGACAGGTTTAGCTGCCATTTGGATTCTAATTCCGATGATTCACACCTCTGTGTAATAATCCCGTAGTATATTGAACTCTTAAAAAATATATAAATTGAATGTCACCATGGAGAAAAAAAAATAGCACGGGCCATAAAACCGCATCTTATGTTTTAGTGCCCTCATCCACTTATGTACTGCCCTGCCTTACAGGGCCTGGGGGGGCACTCATGGAACATCTCAGTTTATGGTTTGTGAGGCCATTTGCACACTCATTTTGGTTTGGGATATGAGGAAACTGACCCTGTTTATGGCATGCTATAACTCTGCTACATGCCGAGCCCCCCCACCCCACCGCTCGCTAAACTAAGAACAAGCAATAGGCAAACGCTGAAGCTGGGGGGAATAGCATGAATTGCTTAACAGGCCATGTCCCACCAGTGTGGGCGTTGACCTCCATGTCACAGCAATCAGTTTAATCTGCTAAATTTCTAATAATCCATCATGCCTCGTATGGGTGAGACGTCACGCTCGTCTGTGTGCAAGTCTTTGGCGTACAGTTATGTTATAAACATGCATGTATAACTGAGTGTGTGTATAAAAGAGAATCTCATTTGCCTGTTTTCAGTCCCTCATTCCCCTCTTTGCTTCATCCTCCCAGTTTGACCTTCCCATCAAAAGCAGCCTTTTGGCAAGGCGGCAGCACTGATTTTCATTCTCCCCCTTCTCTCTCACACACATTCACTTGATCATCCACTTTTTCTGTTGCTATAGTTACTGCCACAAGAGGCTGGACACTTACACTAAAGAAAAGTCACACGTAAAAATCTACAGTGGGAACACAATTTAAATACAGTAATATTAAAACCAGATTAAAATTGCATTTGTTTTCATGTCAGTGGTAGGATAAAAGAAGCTGAATGAACTGACTGCATGCAGGCATGATAGCTGTTAATGAAAAATGTTGATGCCACAGTTTGCACCTGGAGAGATTCCTTTAGGCACAATAGAATGCATAGTTCCACTGAATGACCGCATCTCTATAATCTTTACCCGAATTCTATGCCTGCATTAATATTTACATTCTTAAAAAAAACCCAGATTAAATTCCATTCTCTTCTTTATTAGTGACAGTCAATTCAAAGCCCTTCATGCCCTCCTCTCATTTATGAGCTAAATAAGCCAGGAGGAAAGAGCTTTCGGATCTCAATCTGAATCTAATAAAACACACAGGACCCATGGGCTCTCCCCTCACACCCGGCCAGTGCTGAGATCATTCAGCTGATGCCCTTTTCCCCTCATGAATAATTCATATCCAACTGGTAACCTTGCTTCACAATAAATAAAAGAGCTCCTGTCATACAGGTAATTTAGCTTGCATCTTTGTCTGTGGGTTACTTAGTTTGTCTGTTGTGTTTGTCTGAAAAATACTGATGTGTCAGGGCATGTCATGTGGTGTCCACTCTCCAGGCAGGAACGCCACAGATTTTGGATAGTCTTACAAATGTCGTCTGACTCATGTAGCCTTTGTCATCAATATTCATCCAGCTTTAGTGCCAGACCCAGATGTCAACCAGGAGAGAAGCATCAAAACTGAGATGTTGCATAACTCCTGCTATGTCTTAGGATCCAAGTGAGAGAAAGACAGTTCGGGAGCTCACTGCCTCTGTGGATGCGACGTTTGTTCATATGTGCTTGCCCAAAGTGATAGCTTTGACACAGACTTTGGAAATGTGTAGAATAAATATGTATTTACTTACAGAAATGGCAGCTTTGAGGAGAATCTGGGGCAGAAACGGAAGCAATGGCTTGGTATTGGTTGACGGTAAATAATGTTGGAAAAAGTAATAGAGGTCAGCATAGGTCAGATTAATATGTCTTTAATAATCCAAAGCTGCATAATAATACAGATTCTGAGTATTTTCCTTTAAAGAGACACCTCCCTTGATGACAGCGATGACTGAAAGTCGCAAATAGCATAGTGGTTACGAATGTGGATCTAAACCACTGAAGGTTGTGGCCCAAGTCTGAGCACAATGGTGGCCAATCCTATTCCAAAGGGCCAGTGTGCGTGCAGGTCTTGGGGATAAAGAAGCTGTTTGAGCCCAGGTGTGATGATTCTTCACCCAATCAGCCCTCTAATTAGTTATCTAATTAGGGAGTCACAGCAAAAACCTGCACACACAGCAGCGATTTCTGGATAAGATTGGCCACCCCTGTCCAAGTCCTGCTAAAACACCAAGCAAGGTAACTGTAACTCCTATAACATATCTGGCTGTAAATATGGTAAGCAGCTCTGGGTGAAAGAGTGTGAGGAGTAAAAAAAAAATAAAAAATCTGACGCTTATAAGGCTGCATTAAGCTCTCAGCGACATTGGATGTTTCTCTGAGATGTTTAAAATGAGAGATAGCTGTGCTATAAAATTTAATTTCAAGTGGTAAAGCTGCTTCAATTAACCATGTGCTATGAAAGAAACTCATTTTTAGAATAAATGCATGTTGTGGACAAAGGAAGGACCCCTCTGTCGCACTGCTAGGTCCCAGTGGTGTCCGCACCCCCCCGATGAGAACAAAGGCAGACACAGAGAAAGGAGGCTGACAAAGCCACTGGGATAATTGCCAGCCACAAACGGGAGCTAAGGCGAAAAGTCAGGCCGGAATACTGCACCCATTTCATTTCATCTTTTCCAGCACTTTTACCTCCCACCAGTAGTTCCCCTGCACTCACAGAGTGGAGCAGGTGGCTGTTGCTAAGCAATTGCCATGTTTGCCACCCAAGGATGCTGCTCTTAAGCGGGCGACGTGTGCCAATCTCATACTCCCACTGATCGTAAGGACCCTGACTACAGAACCAACCTGTGAAGTCATGGAAATGTCAGATGGGTCTGATGGGCAGTTCACCAAAACCTTAACAGGCATTTATACTGCTACTTTGCTTACACTAAATAGACCACGTTTGTTTTTGGTTGTATCTTTTTAATTCATGCACTCAGTAGCAATAATACAGGTGCTAATACATTTGTAGCTGCCCGACACGGAATGGCAAGACAAGCAGGGCCGTACTGTGCAGCGTAGACAGTTTAGCCATGAGTAACCAAGATGAAACGGGGCTCACAAACGCAAAACTGAAGTGTGAGATGGAATGGTGATGAAGCACCGCACTTAATGCTGTTTGAGTCCCCTGCGAGGGGGCCCCTTGCAAGAATCATAGGTGTAATTGGTGCCTTGCAGCAGATGGTAGCCGTTTGAATGTACGCTCGAATGCAGAGTCATTAGCCTGAAGTGATTGACAGGGATGGATTTTTTTTTTATGTACTTCTTTGTGATGAGGAACAGACTTTTTAGGAATGGAAACATCTTTGTGCTCATGAACAGCGGATCATCAGCGGAACTAATGATAGTGTCCAATATACTCAAGTAGTTTCATCCCACGGGCAAAGCACCCATGGAAGTCCCCGTGCAAGTGAATAAAACAAATGGCAAGAGAGTCAACAGAGGCATAGTGCATGAGATTGGGCGGTGATCCGATGTCAGCACCAGGTCTTCAAGTTACTGAGGGTGTAACATGGCTGAAGACTTCAAGTTATATGTAATATCAGCAATTAGGGCAGATGAACCCAACTTTCGCAGACTCTCTGTCACCTGACTCTCTATTTCAAGTCCTTTCCCAGACACGGTTCAGCTCTTTTAGCAGGTTTATAATCTGCAGGGAGGGGTGTTGAAAAAGAGTGCGTGATATGAGGGGAAGGAAAGTCTTAATTCCTGAGTTTTTCTCCCAGGTTAATAAGTTTCAGCCGATAATATTGCTTTGATGTGGCGGCACGGTGCTGCCGTGGTTAGCTCTGTCACCTCAGCACTGTCGCCCGGGTTCCATGTGTGTGGAGTTTGCATGTTCTCCCCTGTGTCATTCTGGGGTTTCCTCCAGTCACTCCGGGTTACCCCCACAGTCTAGAACCATGGTTCTATTGGTAAATCGGGGTTATCAAAATTTTCTGTAGGTGTGAATGGTCTGTATGCCCTGCGGTGGGCTGATGCCCATTCCTGCTTTCTACCTTGGAGAAGCGGGTACAGAAGATGGATGGGTGGATGGATGGATGGATGGATGGATATTGCTTTTATGTATTTGAAAAGTATAAAAATTGCTATTGATAAAACAATATTTTTTTTCCAGGTATAGCCTGCTTTACATTGTGTCCGAACAGAAAATATGTACTGCTGTGACTCTCCCTTGTGTTCTATCTGAAGTGAGTATAATTGATTGTCCTTTATATCCTCACAAAAATAAAAGTACAGAGGAAGGCGGGCTAAAAAAAGACAAAAGCAGGAACATATCAAGTAAATGTGTGCATTTCTGATAAACTGTATCTGAAATCCTGTTCACAGTTCAGAATAAATTCTGGTAACCAGAGAAATGAGGTTGAGGTGAGTGGTAATTAAGTAGTTTTTCACTGGGCTGTAATTATTCAATGACAAATGGAAGTTCTGGGGGAACAGATGAAGCATATTGTCTTTTATGGACCTACAATGAAAGTGCTCCTAAAGCTCTTTGGTTGGTGACGTCATGATTTATTGTGCAGGTGCAGCTCCTAAATCGAGCATTCAGCTATAGAACCAAAGTTTAAGCTCTTATTAGTTGGTAGATTTACGAGGAAATAAATGCTTTCTTCTATTATTGTAGGAATGAATGTCCTGGACTTATATTTATAAACTCTGTACTTAAATATAGTAAAAGCTTACAGCTACATTCACTAACCTCACTGCAGCACCTATTTAGATGTGCATGTATCTATGTCAACATACGTGTCTATACATATGTTTTTTCATAGGCCTATATTAATCTTCTTTCCAGAAGACAGGGCACTCTAGGTGATACTCCCATCCATTGCATACATAAATACATTAACACACACGGTTACACGCCGAGTGCAGTTTAGTGTCAAAATTTACGGTATATCTTTGGATTCCAGGAAGGCGACCAGTATATACATGAGGAAGAACTTGAAATTCAAGGTCATTGCCATTACCAATTTGATCTCAGATGCATAAGGAAATCCAAGCACTCTGGAAATATTCATTACTGCAGTCTGGGTATGATTTGCTGTGTACCTGTCAATCTCCACTCATACCCTGCAGCATAATCACCACAGCAAGACACAGTGCAAGTTTTTATAGGTGTGAATGATCTTAGTTCACACAAAGGGCTTTAGCTGCAGTGTCAAATACACAGAGAAATCAGGGAATAGAGGTAAACTAACTGTCACCACAAGATGTAATAAAGGCAGTGACCCAGTGCCGTGGTCAAGGCTCTGGCCATCTGACTTGGTCAGTGGCCTGAATCATCTCTCAATAAGGGGCTCTTATGTTTCTTAGCTAGTTGAACGTTCACAATGTATGTCTTAACAATGACTCGCTTCTCAGTCCATGAACCAAGAACTGCTGATTTATTCCATGCTAAGTAACCTTGATACTCCTCCCACATTGCATAAAGCAGACTCTGAGCTGTGACTCCGCTTATTGCACTTGGTATGCAATGTGACATTACATTTGGACCCTCTCAGCAATGATATACAAGTTTAATGCTACACTAGGGATGGACGTGCTAAACATGAGTTATTCATCTCCCAGACCTTTTCATTTACTTACTTTTTTTTTTTTTTACTTCAATCGGTCATCTCAACCCAGGAGAGTGATGAGGTTATGAAATGATATGGTGAGCAGGGAAATTGGAAGTGTTTGATTGTATGTGTTTGTCTGATCACCATAAGATACCATCACTGTGGAGTGTGCTGTTCAATTGCACGGTGCCCCCACTTTCTCACCTGCTCTCTTTCTGTCTGCCCCGTTTTCTCTTCTTTAGATGAGCTATTGCACAGACTCTGCTTATTTTAAGCACGGAAAATATTTCAATTGTTTTCATTTTCTGCATGGCTGAATTTGGATGACGGCTTGAGGAGAATTTACAAAAAAGATGGAAATTATAATGAAAGTATGTGTATTTAAAACTTTTTTTGGTGGAGCAGCTTTAGAGAAAGATTGGTTTAATTGATTTTGGGGTGTAAATGATAGTACATGTGTGTGTGTTTTATGTATGATGTCCTAACAATGTGATAAAAATCTGTTATTTTTTTCAGTCCCCACAAGGGGTAATTTAGTTTTATAAAAATCTATGACTGCATTAAAAAAAACTAAAAATGCCAAAAGTCTTATATATTGTTTGGTTACTTATGGTTAAGGTCAGGGCTGGGTAGCGGTTAAGGTTTTTATAAGATTAGGGTTTTTCACATAGAAATGAATGGACAGTCCCCACAGAGAATGGAATACAAAGCTATGTGTGTGTGCCACAAAACTGAGAAATATGTTACCCATAACTAAAGCACAGGTATTTTATTATCAAACATAATCTCAGGTTTCCCGTACACGTCTTGGCAGTAAGGAAAATGACTTTTGAGCTGTTAGGTGATTGAATTGCTGTAGGTTCTGCTTCTTTATAAAAAACAGTAGCTAGAGCAGTATAGTATGAAATGACCATGCTCACCTCATTTGGAATACATACATCATTTGGAAATTAATCTCAAGGTTTTAATTTAGTACAATTTTGCAGCTCTGATGTGTCTTTTAGTGTATTTTAGATTTCATTATGTATTCAGGCGACCTATCCAAGACACTTTATGACATTTTATGCACATCTGGCACATTTTGTGTTTCATGGCTTCACCATCAACAAGTGAAAGCAATTATATGCTGTCTGTTTATAAGCAGGTACTATTACTTACTTTCTTTATGCTGTTCCTATATTAAGTTATTGGGTTTAAATGAGAACCATAATTCTTTTTTAAACTACTCTTTTTTAAACCTAACACACTGCAGGTGCATGATTTTACCTGAAGGGTTAGTGCATTAAAGTATGTTTTGTTAATCTCTTCTGGGGCTTGCACTGCAGAACATTAACAGGACACTATTGTACTGCTTTATAATAGAGTTCTTTCATTATAAAAGTAGGAGAAAGGAGTAGGCACTTACTTTGTGGCCTGAAATGTGCTTTTCCTATAATCAGCAACCTCTGCCTCACCTCCATCACTGAGTACACTTCACTGATTCTCCCCTCTCTGTCACAGCTTGCCCATTAATCAGAGATCGGATGGTTTTCTCTTTTTTTGCAACTTTCTACTTCATTACTTTGAATACTAGGGGGAGATGAGGGCTAATGGTCCCTGTCTCTGCTCCCGATTTAGCAGCACAGTCTGTCACTCAGCTGGTGGTGCCGCCCCATCCATTACCTCCCCATCTTATTTCAAAGCATTTATTTCCCTTACACTTTACAAAAGCAACAGAGCTACACGTCAAGCTGAGAATCCCCCGAACAGTCTCAGTGGGACAGAGAGGATAACGTGGCCAGTGTGCGTGACTTATCTGCTCACCTTCGCCCAGGCCCATGTGTCTGTCAGTGGTCGAACAGGTATGGACTGACGCCAGTGGCTGTAAGCTTCTGGGATGTGACTGAATGAAAACAGGTCTGTCCTTGACCCACAAAATATGTAGCTGGAGGTGTGTGTCGACGCCTTGCCATTTGGCTTTGAGTCAGGGAGCAGCGAAGGTTAGTGCGCTCAATTGAGTGCAGGCCACAATCTGGTGCCCGGGAATCGCAGCGTGTGCCATGATTTGCTTTTTGTTCTTGTGCGACGCATAATTACTGTGAAATTATTGGATAGTAACTCTCACCTGGAGTTTCCAGTAGCAATCAGAAAAGTACGGTGAGACCACGGCAGCTCTTGCTTTTGAGGAGTCGCCAAGAATGTGAAATGATAAATATTTTTTTATGGAAATTAAATGGGGAGGAAGTGAAATTGGTTTTCATTTTACACTTTAATGATGCAGTTATTGTTGACTTTCATAATGACGTGTTTGCTGTTAAATTGTTCCACGTGGTATGGAATCCAGTGTCCTACAAGATAAACCTTGTCTATGCCATGGGAATGCAAAGAATTTGAATTGACTCCAGTGGGATAATAAAACACTGATCTTGATGAACAGTGGGTATTACCATTTTAATCTGCTGTAAAGCCCAATAAAATTGTTATTCTCAGGCCTATTCTGGATGCTTAATGCCTCGTCACACAGGAATTTTTATCTTGCCGTTATTTCCAAAACATACATACATGCAGGTTACATTAAACAGCCAACTGAAAAGTGTTTGTCAATTATTAAAACGTTCTTTGTTGTGGCAATGTTAATGAAACATTTTACTGTCCATATAATGGTGCCCCAATGGATAATTTAAAACTAATGACTATCCATGGCCTTATAAAGTAAAAAAGTGAACGCCCCTCTTTAAGGCGTTACTCTTGTGTCTAGCCCAGTAACCATAGATAATAAATGTTTAAAAAAATAGTTCTCTGAGCTCGACAGTGAAAATGGAAAAAAAAAAAATGTTTCTTCTGAACTCTGACCTTTATATGCGATTCCGTTTGCTAATGCTCATTTATAGCTGCTTCTGGTTTCACTTTAACGCTCCTATTTTCCTATCTTTCACCTCCATGACATGTCTCTGCCTCTTCTGTCACAAGTACAACCCCTCTATGCGTGTCTTCTTTACAGCCTCCCAATGTCCCCCCGCTAACTCAGGAAGCCATACCGTAAGTAGTTCTAGGCAGTAAAAAGTTACCCCGGACCGGTTTTGTCTGTCTGGAAAAGAGGAATAGGATGAGTGCCCATCGTGCCCTGAAACCCTGAGACCTGGAGAAGCTGCGGAGCAGGAGAGGCTCTGAGGCCGTCGCTCTCCTCTGCTTTTACATCGCATCACATTCCCACTCGTCTCCACGTGCCTCTGAACCTCAGCCGTTTCAGTGATAGTTCTCCGAAAGAACACGTTGACACTCTGCTCTGCCGCAGCGCGAATGAGCCTCCATCACCTTGACGGTGACGGTAAATACTGCCACGGAAACCCCTATCTAAAGGGCATCTGCTGTCTCCACTCGCATCCCGCTGAGAGCAAAGTCATTACATATGAAGAAAAACAGAACATGGTGTTCAGTGCTAGCAGAGATAATAAATCCATCCGCGCTATGTAGATAGTACAGTAGGGTCACTCAGGGACGTGACAGCACAGCAGGACAGTCGATGGGGGGGGGGCATAGTCTGTCTAGACTTAGGATAAGACCAAGTTAGACAGCATCACTTGTTTTTACGTCAATATGAGGCAACGTCCTGGAGGTGCTGGTTGGTGCCCCAGGGAGGTGTAACTATAGTGACTGGGCCCATCTGTATCCTTATGTAACATTATGGAATATAACCGAACCATCACTTGTAAGGACAGCAGTTCAGTCCCACGTTCAAACTCAAGCTTGTTTACACTGATTATCCTGGGCATCACACATCATGCTTCGCAAAGCCGGCCTCCTCTGCAGCATGCCGACTTTCCATCTGCGGTAACTGAGTTCATTAGAAGAGCAAACACATCTGCTGGTGTCTGGTTCATGCCCTTTTTCATTCTTTCACCGGCAATAATAGTCTTATCACACTGTTGCCAGTTCAAATGTGCAGGAGGCAAATGGTGACAAGGTGTTTACAAACTTGACCTGGTAGCCGAGGCGCTCTAGAGAAGGAGCTGAAGTAAAAGCAGGCATCGGTGTCTGGTCCGCTCGGTCGCCTGGTGCCGGGTGACTTTGGCCTGGGTTTTTCAAAAAGTAATGTCATATTTGTGCCCTGTGGTGGACTGTGCTCCACCTGGCACTCCATGTTCCCAGGGATGGGCTCCAAGATGATCATCACCCTGCACTTCAGATAAGCCATCAGGCAACACTGTACTTGAGTACTTTGTACTTATGTAGTAATTAAACCACGAACAAAGTCTTTGATGCATACTGATCTCATGTTTGTTCACTATTCATGAATCGTGATGCATCTGAAAAATTTGAAGTGTTTCCACAATTTTGGCTGCTAGTGTATATCTTTTAACTCCGTAAACCTTTGTGAACTGCTGAAGGAACAAGTGAGATACTGATCTCGTGTTTTTTTCATTATTAATGAATCTCGAGGCATCTTTTATCTCAAGTAGCTACAGTATTTGTTCATGATTTATACTTCAGTAGTAACTGAGTTCCTATTAAGTATTTATGCCCACCGCAAAGTTGGAATAATGGATGCGTTCCTCTCATCATGCCCACTGTAGACATGGACTACAGGAGATGTCTGTCTGGGGTTAGGATTAGGGTTGGGATTAGGATTAGGGTTAGGGTCAGAAAGGGTTATACAGCTGCAAATGATATCAGTTTTTACAACAAGATATGATTAAACAGGATTGTATTTTGAATATGTCAATTCATTATGCATCTCTTTATAGTGATATTTTTAATAGCCATATTGTGCAAGGCCACCTACTGTACTGGATGGCTAAATCAGAAATTATACAGAAGGAGTATAATCTTTTGCAATGAGCCTGTTTTATAGCCATACAGTAACTCATACTTTTTTGTTAGGTTCAAGTACATGGGATATACAAGTTTGGTGGATTTCAGGTATTGGGGATGGAAATTTACGCCTCGCAAACGGGTGAGATGGAGGCTGTAACTCATTCTGGCACCTCTCTGTTTGCCCGTTCTTGTTCATCTGGCGCTGGTCCAGTTTAATTTCTCTCGAGATCTAGGGGCCACCTGTGCTTTACCACAAAGTCCCCCCAGGCACTTACTCTTTATCCTCTCCTTTATTTTTTGAAAAGTTCCTCTACCTTTCCCATAACCCACCCCAAATATCAAGGATGCATCAGTTGCATCCTTGCCAAACAAGACCACTCCCATGATTCATTGCGCCCCAAGTTCGTTTTCGGGAGGGAAGTTAGCAAGACACTCTTGCCAAGACCAAAAGTATATTGTTTACGTTCGTGGTTGTGTTTGGTGTCTTTCAGCTTTCCTCCTCCCTCCTCCCTAGGTGAGGACACGGGGAAGTGGAAGTTCTCTGTCTCCAGTGTTGTTTTTACTGCACGTGGGGTCCCAGATTCCACAGCTTGTCTTTAGGCTGTACCATCCCATAACATGTTCATAAATTTCCCCCAGCGGCCTTGATAATCAATAGTGTGTGTTTGGCAGTGCACAACCCAAAATGAGTATAGATTTCCTGTCCTTAGCATTGCTAAATTATGCAAACCTTTCTTTATTTCCAGGGCTTTTTGCCCTGCGTTGCTAAGTATCAGACAAGGGTTGAGTTCAGGATATGGGATTGATGTGGGTTATTGGGGCCCTGTAAGCAGTCAGAGCACAAGTACTGAGTATGAGAGCTTCCATTGCAAATCTTTATTGGCACAGGAGTTAATGAACTCCCTTATTCATATGGGGCAGAGCCAATGATTTTGTTATTTAACGCCTGAAGTGAAGATATGTTGTTTTCAATGGCTAGAACAGGCTGAGCTGGTAATTAATTTACTTTACACTTAGCTGCGTAGCTGTGGCTTTTATTCAAAGCAACTTCCCATTTTTAGTCATTTGTACAGCTCAGTATTTTCCTTGAGCGATTCGGGTTAAATACCCTGTTCACGGGCAGGACTCCTGCAGAATTCATTCATTCGTGTCCATCACTGGTGTCCTACTTGTCGCTCACGTGTTCTGAAGGTCAGGCATTAGCATGTGGGTGATTGCACACCACACCGCTTCCACATCTTGGTTTTCCTTGGTTCCCGTGCCAGGCGCCCCACGGACAACATACGTCGAGCTAAGCACATTATGCTTCGTTTAAAAATGTATTGGAACAAATTTTTCAAAAAATCTTATTTGGATATTATAGTGCAAAATGTATTTTGAAGCTTTAACACTGAGTTTCCTCCCATCTCCTTGGTCTTAGAAAAACCAGGAGCGACATCTGCACTGGCCTGAATGCAGGAGACACAGACGGCAGATGCCCCGTTCTCACCTGAGACCTTTCACTATCCACACATGATTATGTTCTTGCCAGCTTAACCTGGCTTAGATGCAGATACCTGGAGGCAACAGAAGACCATGCCAGCTGCCTCCTGTCCTGTCACATTCCTGCGCAGCAGGTGCCTTGCACATTGCCAGAGGGATGTGGCAGTATCTGCCTCGGGTTTCAGCTACAGTGACCCACTCACCTCCCTAAGCAGTTAGATGTTCACTTGTCTGTTTCCGGGCCAAGTATACCAAAACACTCTCCACGGCTGTGTTTCCCAGGGGTGGGGGCTAATCAGAGTAATCAGGGTAATAGCAGAGCTCTACCTCTAGGTGGCATTGCCACAGTGAGGCACCTGGTCCCTGAGCACGCTAGCTCTGGGTAGAAGCAAGGTTAATAGCTCTGATAAACAGTGAGTAAGACCTGGATGGAAACGGAAACAGCCTCATCCTCTCACCGGCCGTCTCCGTTACAGAATAGGGAGCCTAAAAGGGATTTGGGCTGGAAGAATAGTATAACAGATTCTCCAGTGTCTAGGCAGTTTAAGGGATTTGGGGGATGAAGATGACAGTGATTTTCTGTGGGGAGGAAGCTCAATTGCAGGGTAGGGATAGAGGCGACTACATCTCCAGTGGAGCGAGACGTAGGGTGGGAGGACACGCCAACGCCCCTGGCCTGCCTAGCTGCTGTAATGCGGAGCCGCCGGGTTTCCGGGACAGACAGAAGTGAGATGTTAGGAAACAAGGAAACTTCTGACCTGGGTGTTGGTCCTCTACGATGGAATTTTCCAACTCAGCGGTGCTGGGGAGGGGGGGTGCAATGTGTAGGGAAATGTGGGGAAAAAAACTATGCATTTTTCCATGGATCGATATGTGGCATTGCATTTCATTTTTAAATGCCACCCGATCCCATATTTACAGAATGGATGGCATGTAACTGTTCTTCTTGGGTTGCACCCTGCTTTAGATTTCTGCCCGTTTGTTTAAGTACATTACACCAGTCAGCACAATATCAGTGTATCAACAGGGCATCCAGGTCTCCATCCAACATGTGGCGCATCTACAGTAATGCCCTCGCTGTGCAGTCACTCAGTCATGTGCTGCTAAGGTTAATTGCCACTTTAAGAAAAAAATATGGCTGCTTGACATCAAGTCACATTATTAATCATGCAAGGCTTGACCTTAATTCCCAGACGTAATCATTTATAGTGTTTATCACGTAACAAATTAAGGGCAGTAGAGATCAAAGTCTGCATGTCTTCCTAAACAATGCCAGAAGGTAGGCGGTGCCTCGCATCCGGAAATATGCCCGTGTGTGTAGACAGTGTTTGTTATATTCTGCAGTTTCCCTGCTTTGTGGGGATACATGTTCAAAGGTGGGTAAGTGTGTACGTGAATGTGCTTATACATGTCTGAACACATAGGTACTTCCTCTCATTACCCCCGGCGACACTAAGAGAGATTCTGCAGTTTAATTCCACTTGTAATTAAATTAGTCTTGCCAGTTATTCACCAGGAGGCTTACCCATTTTAAATGGAATAAATAAATCACAAGAAGATCATTAAATCAACTGTTGGGATTTTGGCACTGCACTTTTAATCTCCTATTATTGCTATGTATTTGTTTGTTTGTCTATTTGTTTATTCATTCATTCATTCTTGTTTTAATTTTTTGGGGGTGATGATGTTTAGCTTACCCATTGATAGGGTATTTTACTGAAGAAATTCAAGGTAAGGGTTTTGCATAATTATCTACAATCACAGAATTGGGGGGCAGTTGACATGCAGTGGGGATGGGCGTTAATCTTCCAGTGTAGCATGACTCACTGTGCGAGAAACGCTCGCAGTGTGAGCTGCAGGAGGACCCCTGCGCTGTGGCTTCACCTGACCTTTCCTTGGACCTTCTGCGTGTTGCGGTGCGTTAGCCGCTGATTAAAGCCACACCTTCTCCCCATGCCTTCCTTCCCTCAGGAGGAGCTGAAGGAGCTGCAGACTGGCCTGAAGTTTGGAAATGAAGGAGATTACCGGTGAGTGTGCCCAAACACACAGCTGCCTACGTGTTCAGCATACTCAGACGCAGAGAGAGAGCGGCTCAGCATCCAGACAGTACATATACACATACATATACATGGATAAATGCAAACCTGAAGAACTAATATTTCATCAGTAATTCATGTGTCATGCATAGGATAGGACACTGGATTTTTGGATTTTTTGCCTGGCGCTCATGGTACACCACCTCCAACCGTCTGGCCTCTCATAATGACTGTTTGTTCTCCCGAGGACATCTCTTTATTCTCCTCTCTTTTTCCACTGCAGTCATCCGCTGACCATGGACCTGGAGAACAACATTACCCAGATTGCTGTCACCGCTCGGCCGTTGGAGTCTAAGGTGTTGATGTGAGTTATTTTTCTTCTCTCATTTGAGGGCCCCCACGCCTACCCCGGCGCTCCCCAGCACGTCAATCACAGCTCCATGCTGGCAGATGGCTCCCCGCCTGGGCTGTTATTTTATCCAGTTTTATTAAAGCCTCACAGACTGACATATGGTAGCCTTGGACACAGAATCACTGTCTCTCTGGGAAAACAGGAGAAGATGCATTCCTCAGCTCTTCACAAAAGAGCTAATGTTCCTGGGAAGCGACTAAGTTGAAATCAGCATTTTATTTAAGGAAATAACTTAAAATCACAATCTTCATGTGTCTAAATCAGGATTTCACTGGGACGACGAGCCATCTCCATGTTTCTAATTACACCTGATACATGAAACCTGTAGTTCTCGGTTTCTGGCATCTCTATACTGCCATCAACTGGTTAGCTATGAAATGACACCACTTCAGTGACTGAGCTGTAGACCCCATCACATTACATACATAACCTCATACAGACAGCAGTCATTCCTCTTCGCATACAGTCACACTGGTATCCACAGTGATATTTGTGATGGCATATTTAGTTCTGATTTCTATGTAAAGGCTTGCCTTTCCTGTGGTCAGTATCCAGCGTGCGTGGCGTGAGTTCATGCAGCGACAGGACGTCATGCACCACAGCTGCCTTGAGAAGAGGAGCCCCTCACCCCCGTCCCTGTCTTCCTCCAGCAAGATGAGCACATCCATCAGCATGGCCACCCTCTCAGATGGCAGCACCCCTGTGAGTCTTTGGCCCTTTTCCTGTTCCGTTCACTTTTATACCGATCACTTGCACTTATAACTCATGTCTACCTGTTTGTACACATGTTTCTTTGCACTTTTACCTGTAGCTTTTGCTATTGACTCTTACATTGGGCTTGTTCCTGTAGCTTTTGCTATTGGCTTTCACATTTGGCTTTTACCTGTAACTTTTGCAATTGGCTTTTACAATGGAGTTTTGATTGTAGCATTTGATATTGGCTCTCACATTAGACTTTTACCTGTAGCTTTTGGTATTGGCTTTTACATTGGGGTTTTACCTGTAGCTACTGCTATCGACTTTTACGCTTGGCTTTCACCTGTAGCTTTTGACTTTTACATTGGACTTTTAACTCTACCTTTTGCTCTTAGGTTTAACATTGGTCTTTTATGCATGGCTTTTACATTCATTGGAATTGTGCCTGTACCCTATTACTGTTAGGTCCACTTTGCCAGTATCTCCCTGTGCCGCTTATGAGTTTTGGCTTTGTATCACAAATGGGACTATATGAGAGAATATTGTGATATACCTTCAAAAACATCACTTAATCTTCAGTTATGAGTGCTTCCTTTGTCTATACCAGCTCAATGATTCAAATTCTGCTATCTTCAAACCCCCGTATTGCAAGAAAAGGAACAGCATAGCATATGATAATGACATTTTCTACTTGCAAACTAACAATAAAATATTGGCAAGATGTAGATATAATGACCTGATAGTAATAACATCTGCATGTGAAATTTGACAACTTTATCTGGTATTACTGGGCCTTTATGTCACCTCGATAGTGATTTATAGCAGTGTATCACTTCGATAGTGATTTATAGCAGTGTATCACCTCGATAGTGAGTTATAGCAGTGTATCACCTTGGTAGTGATTTATAGCAGTGTATCACCTCGATAGTGAGTTATAGCAGTGTATCACCTTGATAGTGATTTATAGCAGTGTATCACCTCGATAGTGAGTTATAGCAGTGTATCACCTCGATAGTGAGTTATAGCAGTGTATCACCTCGATAGTGATTTATAGCAGTGTATCACCTCGATAGTGAGTTATAGTGTACAAACCTAGATGCTCCATTTCGGAGCTCTACTTGGTGGCACGTGTCCTTATCTGGAGCCTCACACTGATCACTAATCACTAATCACTCCTCGTGCACAGAAATAGGTGTCTTGGACTAGCTGGGAGTGTTCACTGGGATAGCGGCGGAGGGAGCGCTTCATCCAAAAGTGAAAGTTACACATGACCCCTCCCCTCCATAGGAAGGACGAGACATCGGAGGGTGTTCAAAGTGCCTCTGTTCCGGGGGGGTGCGCATGCTCCTGTGCCTTCCTCATTGCAATTCCAATTACTTTTATAATGGTACGGGGGTGGGGTGAGGGTGGGATAAGCTATAATCTGCAGTATATAAAGTGTATTCTTTCTAGTCAGTGCCGCACAAAAAAAAAGAGCACCGAAGCTGTTTATCCCACAGAGTGATGACTTTCAAGTGTGACGGCTTTAGAGCAAATATATGTGCATGATTAAAGGAGGATTATCCTCAAGCAGTCTGCTTAGACTGTTTCAGTCAGCAGTCACTGCAGCTGCGGTCGGGGCCCAGCTGATAAAAAGCAGCATCGCTTACTGTTCTGTATCGCATAGATATTGGTAGTTTGGAAGCTAATGTACCTAATTACACTTCTGAACCCCATGACTTCTGATTGCAGCCACTTGCGTGTGTGTGTGTGTGTGTCAGCTGTAATTCAGTGGCTCTCCTTCTCAACCCTGCACACATAGTTACATTCAGATTGTGTCAGTCAGGTAACAGATAATTCTGCATCCTGGCTTTTTGTAAAGCAATGCCTGGCAGGGTAAGGTTATGCCCTGGAAGTCAGAATCAGAATCAGAATCAGAATCAGAATCGGGTTTATTGCCAAGTACGTTCACACATACAAGGAATTTGCTTTGGTGGTTGGTGCC
>JAODKF010000139.1:212579-227463 GCA_026779585.1 Mormyrus proboscirostris | reverse complement strand
AGCATCATCCCCCAGGAAACATTCAGCGGGATTTGCAACATGAGCCATTAGCATAAGCAGACAGGCTGAGGAGGATGCACCGTCCTGCGTGTGCGCTCAGCTTAAATGAGGAGCAAGCCAGGAGAAAACAAGCCATTCTGCAGGATGCCACTGCTCGCTGCTGCTCGCCACGGAACGGGAGCAGCGATCCGAGTGCGGCGCGAGAGCTGACTGGGCGGGGTGCGTGGAGACTGACAGAGCCTGTCGTTTTAATAGAGCTCTGCTCGTGTGCTTCTCACGCCTTTGGTTCATACCCTATTACTCCCTGAGTCCCCAGTGTCTTATACACCAGTCGTTATGCGTCATGGGCCACAAGGCTGACGGCTGCCTTCTTCCTTTGCTGACTTTTTAGGCAAAAAACATCGAAATAGTAAGTTTTCTGAAAGATCTTTAAAAGAAATTTTATTGGCCGGATATAACCTTATGAGAATTTAAATAGGAATTTTTAAGCTCCAAGGAGAAATACTGACAAAGAATGACATATAGTGTAGCACACAATACCAGCTGGAGCCCCAATTATAACGGAGCAAACCATGTCGAGGAATAATGGCCTAGGTGTGCATGTCTGTGGGAATGATGCAATGTGTTTGGGTTCTCTGCTCTAGTCAATGTTTTATTCAAGCTTCCTATTTTACAAAAGCTTGCTTTTGATGGAACGTCATGCGCTCCGGTGCCGTTTATCAAGACCGCGAGGAGTTCCGTTCATAATGTCCACGTTTTTCACAGTGCAGTACTCTTGATTATTGGGCTTCAACGAAACAGCCGCTTAATCTCTGGGACACATCTGTCATTTGGGGCTATTATTGTTTAAATAATAGTGTTTTTTTAAATGTCAACTAGTGCAGAACAATGTATTTTCCTTCATTCATAAAAGAAACAATTTCATTTTTTTATTGTTAGAAATCCAGCAAATGAATTGCTGTATTTTTCCAGCAGTAGAAAGTTTTAATCCTAATTGCCAGAGGCACAGAAATAATTGGGTCAGGAAAGGGGTGAAGCAAACCCAGCGGTGTTTTCTCTCCCAACAAGAAATGCTCTCATCGCAAGGAACTCTGCGCATTTCCCTTCCTATGGTTCTGTCCGTACTCAGTGCATTATACCCCCATACACACCTGCAGGAACATGTGCAGACCCACTTGGCAGCTTTCCGTTTGTGCTTTTTGTTTAAAGTTCCACAACTTAACAGAATGAACTTTTATTTTTAGATGTGACAGTTCTGGTCCCACTGAGACCAACATTCGTGTCGTCCAGAAGCGATCATGATTTGTGACTTTAGTGTGTAATACGTGGATGTTGTAATATCCCATTCCTGAATTCCCCAGCATCCTCTTATTAGTGATATAAGTGAGACTGAGAGAGCCTGACAACAGCGATCAATTAAGGGTGTATCATGCATAGGGTAAGCCGGCATCCAGAGATACGTCAACAAGATCTCTTAGTGGAAGGAGAAAAAAATAAATAAAAAATTGCAGCTTCAGAAATTGTTCTCCTGATGCACACTTTTGACACTGGACCCTGCAAGCTCCATTTCTGCTCGCTTTATTTGTCATGGTGAGACCTGCTTTGCCCCAGGGGCTGCAGGCAACACCTATTTGTCAAACTCAGTTGAGAGGGATGAATTTACACACAAACACATGGCGCCATATATCATATTGTGTGCAAAAGGAAAAAAAAAAAACAACTCACTGGGTAACTGAGGGGGGAGGGGGGGGACATGGTGGTGTAGTGGTTAGCCCTTTTGCCTCACACCTCTGGGACCCGGGTTCGAGTCTCCGCCTGGGTTACATATGTGTGGAGTCTGCATGTTTTCCCTGTGTCGTCATGGGGTTTCCTCCAGGTACCCGTAGGTGTGCATGGTGTGTGAGTGTGCCCTGCGATGGCCCCCTGGTCCCCTGTCCAGGGTTGTTTCCTGCCTTGTGCCCATTGTTTCCAGTATAGGCTCCAGACCCCCCGTGACCCAGTAGGATAAAGCAGGTTGGAAAATGGATGGGTAATTGAGGCATTGGATAAAATTGGAAAATTATGTCAAATACACCACTGATCTTGAATTGATTTTGAGTTCCCTTTACACAGCTCCGCTATGTATGTCTAAAATACAATCATAAACGGTCTTGACTTTCAACATCACATGCTGCTCCACCTATAAATTAATCCTAAATTGATCCCAATTTCCTTAACGAGGCAAAATTTTAAAAAATTAAAAATGTTACGGTCTTCAGCTTGCACCGGCGGCAACACTCCTTTTGGGGCTACGCTGGTCACAGCCAGGCGTAGAATAATTTGATTTTGGCGCACGCTGTCTTGTCTTTCCTTCACAGCCACAAAGGAAAGGACTCTTATTGAAGCTGACACTGGGCGATGGATAAGATTTGTATCCATGTCAGTCAAGCATGGTGCTCCAAGGACTGGGCCAAGTTTTATTTTTTTCTGCTGTCCGATTTTAGCAGTGCTGAAAATGGTATGTTACTAATTGTGGGAAGGTTTGTAGGTGTGTGTTTTAAGTGTTTAAAATCGACACAAAATTTAGCTCATCTCAAATAACAAGTAATATAACGTATATATGTATATACAGTATGTATAATATAGTGATACTGTAACTGCTAGTCTCCCCATTTGCAGTCAAAGGCATGTTTTACTGCAGGGATCCAGATTTGGTAGCTGCTGGACCACATTAGCCATCTGTCAATAAGAGTGCCAATGAACACAAATTGGCTTATATTCTAATATTCCATTGGATGGGTTAGAGAAAGCCTTTTGATATTATTGGTCTACAGCCATGGTAGCCAACATAGTGATGCGAAGTACTAGCCAATGAGTAGCTCGCATAACATTTAACAGACTTTGAATGCGTTTTTTTATCTCACATACTTGACTTTGTCTCGGAGGGTGAGCGTTGCGCGGCCGTGGCCTGCTGCAGTCTGGACATTTGTGGACGGTTTATTTTCTAGCCAGCTTGCAGAGTCACCATCACTACCGAGACTATTTTCTTTCTAAAAGTAGCTCTCACTGTAAATAAGGTTGCCGTCTATAGAGACGAGCTCGGGTTGGAATCATGCAAGCAACACGGTGCATTGTTTCATGAATCCTGCAACACCCTCAGTGAAAAGAAACCAGCGAACGACAGCACATATACCAGAGGGTGTACCTCTTTTTATTTGGTATGGGTGCAAATCGCAATGAGGTATTTAAGCATTTTTAATGGAGGGGAGTTTTTTAATTGGGTAAAATGGAGAAATTTAGGCTGGATACCATACTGAAAGGGACATATAGAATCCTTGGGTGGTATTCATTGCTTAGACTAACTGGTTAGAGGTTTCATGCCAGATGCAGTGGTATCATGGTTATTGGCTGAACTAGGGAAACACACAATCTTGGTACTGGCAATGGTACTTGAAAAACAGCCAATAGATCCATGTGACCGGCGGGATATAGGCATCTCCTATATCTCCCACTCAGCCATTCGCTGAAAATGCAGCAAAGTGCAATAACGTAAATGTAATAGATACTATTATTTGGCGTAAATTAACTCAGTATTTTCTTTCTATATGATCAACGTATGACCTTGTAAAACACAATTGCTGTATATTGTTTATGACTGACACCAAAAGCACTTGTTACTACCCGTGTAGATTTGTTTTGCACTTGTTTTTAGATAGAGTCGATGCATTTATTGAGATAACCAGAGAGCAAGGACAATATCTAAAGATTGATTTGAACATTACTTATGTCTGCCTTAGAATATGCTTGTCATAGATGTCTTAATTTTTTTAATTGATGTACCCCATTGATTCCAAGTAATTACCCAGTTTCATTATTATTTTTTTTTTTAATCGCTTCTCAACAATTAATTTTGCATTTTTAATAACTTAGGGCTGTTATCAGAACATTACGCATCGGAAATGAAATAAATGTATCTTTCTTAATGCTCCTTGTCGTCTTCTGTATCCGTGTCATGTCATGAAATGACGGAGAGAAAGAGAAGGTTGTCAGAGTGACACACTGTGGCTCGGTCGCTACGCAGGTAGCTAAGGATTTGGCCACAGAGAGAGGGAAGGCGATGAGCGTGGTGCCCACTACAGTGCAGTGACCACTAGGGGGCAGAAGCCTGGGGAGGATTAAAGAAGGAAGGCCATTCTTAAGGGGTATATATGATCCCGTGGGGCTCATTTAAACAGAAATAGGGCGACGTTCAGGCACAGTGCCTAGTCAGGTGCCAGAAAAACTGCGGTGGTTTTGCTGCCATGGAAACAGGAAATGGCAGGACAGGGGTGGAGGCAGGGGGAATCCTCTCCATCCATCGATAGGCCGGGTGACTGATGGATGCACACCTGTGGAGGCGGCTGATTAAAAGAGATAGCTACATCAAATGCTGATCGCGTTTCTTTTTCCTGACTGAGTGTTCAGCTGTCATTGTCAGAGGGCCCGGATATCCAGCACCGGAAGCCTTGATATCACCATCATAAGCTCATTAAACACATTTTACACAGATGAAACTGCATCTTCTTCACAGAAGAGTTACAGGCTGTTCTACACACAAAACCATGAGGGCGTGAAACGGGCAGGTCAGGAAGCAGAGATCCAGCCTCATGCGCTAAAATCAACACCCCATTAACACGGTCAGCTTGGCCTGAGCGTCAGTGTGACTGTGTCTCGTGCACTTCTTGTGTTTCCTGTGGTTGCAGCTGTTGTTAATCTGGTCAGTATTGACTGTGCAGGTCTTTAATGCGACGTGCGATGTTAATATCGACATCGCATGCTATGCACATTAGCCAGCGGTGTTTTGACCATCCATGAGTTCTGCTAAGAAACAAAACATGGCAAGCTTTGCAATTATAATGATTTGTCCCTTTTCATGATTACCTAGTACATGTTTAAAGTCAGTCTCCAAGCCAATCCTCATCATCTTCATCCTTGCTGCTGGATTCACTCATATACAGTGCGGCTCATTTGTGAGAATCTGGTCACCAAAAGACAGTCATCTTCTGCTGTATGGGAATATTTTGGATTCCACAGAGAGGATATGTGGGAGATTTGTCGGCACTGCGTCATGTCTGTTGACTCTTGCAGCAACTAGCATAAAAAAGTCATTTATGCTGCAGCTGTTAATTTTATACGGACATTTTGGCTTTTGGTGTGGTCGTTAAAAACATTTCTTGAGATTCCTGCACTGTAAAATTCATTCTTAATAAAATTTTAAATAAGAAAGAATTCTCACTGTACCAGTGGGGGCATCTTGTTTTATGGGTAAGTCTCAGAATTCAGTTTCCCAGAATGTGCGCTACTGACTTGCGAGTAAAGACCGACTCTGTTGGTGAATAATAACAAGTACTATTCAATAATTCGTTTTGGGTACATTTTTTTTGGTTTATAAATATGACAAAATTTATCAGAAAAAAAATCAGTTTTCTCATGCAGCCCTACTCAGTAATATACAATGACAACCACATTGGTTATGGAAAATGTATATCTGGATAAACAGAGGTGGAAAGTTCAGATTCAGAAAATACAAATCCAGGCCAAGATTTTGTTCCAACCAGTACTGTTTTACCCCAATTTTTATACAAGTTCTTATCATTTAACAATATCTCATCACTTGAGCATCATCATTCCTTCAGCCCTTCACAATCATTCTTTCCTCCCTTAATCCACACCCCTAGATGATAAGTTTGTCCATCATTTCTTTTACAGTTTGGTCCCTCAGCTGATCAAAATGGTGGCATTACCATCTCCACCTGGTTTTTTAAAAATGCTCAGCTGTGAACTTTTGGTGAACTCAGTAATAAACCTTAGCAGCTTCAGCCTGTTGCACATTGACTAACTAGAAGGTTGATAATATATTTGTCCTTTAACATAGTGATAAAATATGCACTAATAGAAGTAGATATACATAGATTCAGAACTAACATACAGTAACTAACAGAAACTCTTAGGCTACTACAAGGTGCAAATACATACTCAATTGATTACATTGTAATGATTACATCATGGATATACATCATACTTTTTAACAATATCATAATACTTATGTTCTACATTATAGAATGCTAAATAATATTCCTTAGTACTTGTATGCTTTTTTGCATTTTCTAAATTTTATTAATTTTTACACTTCTGCAATTTGTTTCTGAAAATATTAAGCGTGTAAATGTTTGACGATTTTTTTTTTTTTAAATGAAATGAATTTTCATTTAGATGAAAATGATGAGACCTTTTGAAGAGAAGCACTTTCGGTTTTGTGCCGGCTCCATCCGTCCATTGGGGTCTGCTGTGGGGCACAGTGTTCCCGAGCTTCACTGCGAGCAGAGCTCTGCCTTATAGTTATGCAAGCTAAAGTAATAAGCTAATGACTAGCCTTCTGTTGCTAAGAGGCATGCTATCTCCCAAAGTACCAGAATCCCAGAACACCAAATTAGTGCGTAAAATCCACCTACAGCAACGTTCCCTTAACATCACAGACCAGTCGAGACTAGTTCACACCTGAAACATGACAGGGTAAAGTAGACTGTGACAATGCAAAGTAGAAATAAAATCAATATCTCAATGGTGTTTTCTCTGCCGCTCCGTATGCTTGCATGCCCGTGAGTGTTCATGCCCAGCCATGCATGTGTATGTGTGCATTCTGCATGTATCTAGCTGTGTTTGGACAGGCTTAGCTTTTTTTCTTGTGGGAAATACATATATTAGGATAAGAGCATATGCCAGTGTGGTAGCAAACAACTACATCTGAGGCCACCTGAGTATTTGAGAAGTGACATTATGTATGCTAATTATACATGCTGCAAGACATTTCAAGGATGAATGTCTGTTCTTTGGGTTTATGTATTCAGTGGCAGGTTTTCCATATTTCATTGACATGAATCGGTACTGAAGTGTAGAGATACTGCATAGGAATCAGACCACTGGAGTGAACCTCTGCGCGCCTCCTGCGGTCTGGCCTCCACGGCGGCTCCTGGCCGGGCCCAGTCTCTGTTCTGTTGTGTGGCTTCGCTCTTAGGTGTGACAAAGTCGGTGCTGACATTCTACGGTAAATAACTGGCCATGAAGGATAGACCGAAGCTCAGTTTAATCTCTTACTTTTTACAAAGATATTTCTCATTTATGGATCGTGATCTTCAGTGTAGACAACGTAATGCGTCATCGTAATGCATCATGACTGGCGGTTTGATTATGGTCTTTTATTATTGTTTGCCGAATTGATTCTCTTTCTTTCCTCTGTGTGGTCAAGGTAATGATACAGTCAGTCCTGGTTAGTTGCTTATCATATGGATTTTGCAGTGTCAGCATGGCTCTTCTTGTCTCTTTCTCTTTCTTCTCGTCTCTCTGTTTCTCTCGGTTTTTTTTCCCCCACTCTTCTTCACTCTCTCTCGTTCCCTCCACGGTCGGTAGTGTGTGCGACATTCTCCAGCCGTCCCCCATTTTTCCTTGTATCCCGACAGTGCATCCGCAGAGGTGAATATTCTTCATTACCCCAGTCAGATCCCAGAGGGGGGCAACACAGACCCTTTTGTACGTGACATAGTTCATATCTAAGGCAACACAATCATTAAGGCCTCTCATGGAGTATAAAGAGTGGCGTGTGGATCTGAAAACTGCATATTAATGAAAGTGATTATGAGTGGGAAGATTCTTGGCAGTGATATTGTACAAAGAACCAATGAAAAACTGTATGTGTATAAAAGAAAGGGTGAGATATGAATACTAATCTATGAAGTTGACATGAGTTTTCTCTAAAGTGCTTCCAACTTCAATGTGTTGCTGAAACCGTCCTTTGGCACCGCCTCCTTTTTTCAAAGAAGTTGAAGTGCGGCTTGACGTGCAGCTCTGTGTTGCCTGGGGAGTTTGTTTACATCCTCTCTTTGTCTGTCATCTCCCGCAGGGTCATCGCCGGCAAGGTCTTCTTCTTATCGTTTAGCTCACTAAAAAGAGGGAGATCATTTTTGGCGGGGGAGCTCCTGTCATCCAACCTCATCACAGAGGCGCTCGAAAGTAGCGCAAATTGGTTCACTGAAAAGATATTTGCATTTTTCTATTTAAATGAAACATTTTCCATTAGATGCAGGAACTGCCTGTTTATACCCATTTCCTTTCTATTACCGGGCAGGACCTACTTTTTTCTTGCAGATCTGCTTCAAAGGTGGATGAATTGTGTTTAGAGGAATCCGTTCCGCACACTGCTGTTGTACTGTGGTTTTTATTTTTTGCACTTGTGTCTTTCCTATTAGCTGTAATGGGTCTGGCCATTCTCCTCTGTCCTCCCTCATTAACAAGGCGTTTTCAGGTGTCGTCCGCAGTCCCTGGAAACTCCAGGAAGGTGGTTGTTTCTGAGATGCTAAAAGAACCACGTACTGTATGGCACTACCCATCACACCCCGTTCAAAAAACAACAAGCAGCTAATGCTCCATCAAACAGTGAGTCAACCTGTTATCTGACTGCTGTATACAGACTCTCATTTACTGCTTCTGACCGCTACTCCCGCCACGCAGCAGCGTAGCATGCGTACTCCCAGCATCCTAGTTATCTGTACTTGCGTATACCCTTAAAATGATGTTGAATAACGACTTATGAACATTTCAAGTCACGAACGCCCATTTGGAACGTAACTCGTTCGTAGATAGAGGAGCGTCTGTATATTCATTTGTAGCCACATGCTTATGTTTCCAGGTGATTTGTATTAGTAAGCAGGTGACTATGGCCGTGTCCTTAAAAACAACAACAGCCCCTGTTACCTGTGATGGAAGCTGCCATTGAGTGCAAAGGTGACACCTTAGTATTTCATAACCACTCCAAGACTTTAACCCAGGACAAATTGTACACAGAGTGACAATCAACTGCCAAGGCTAAATTGAAAGAATCTTTATAAAATGTCCGATATACAGGTGAACTGACAGAAGCAATCAATACATTTGTAATGGAGTACAAACAAACAGTTTTTCAGTTTGATATTCCCATTGATTAATGCCAGTCCCCAGGGAAAGAATTGCTCTGAAACTTTCTTCACTGAGAAAGTGTTTGATTCAGACATGCTCTCTGGGCAAGTGGGACGAGGAAACCTTTGACATAGTAAGCGCTTCTCAGGCAAAGCAAATCACTCCCGGGGTACCGTCTTTCAGTCATGCGTCAAGTAAAGTTCCATCAGTGACTGTGAGTTTTGAGTCAGAAAATCACAGATCTTGCCTGTCCAAAATATAATAGAGAAAATGCTGAATTTTTTGGCTTAGCAGTTGTCTTGACAGGACAGAACATGAGGGACTGGATGCAACAGGGGGATGGGGACAGAGATGAAGAGGAAAGGAAAGAGCAAGCTCAGTGTTACAGGTACGAGCAACAAAAAAGCAGATTAAAGAGGAGAGAGACGGAAACGTAAAAGCTGAAGTGGGTATGAAAATGTCTGCTCTAGTGTGCGTTTCTTTGTGTGACCCCTAGCCAGAAATTCACAAATAAGTCAAAAAGAGACAGTAGAAGGCAGAGTCCATGAGAAGAATGACAGAAAAAAAGAGAGAAGGTAGAATGTGAAAAATAAAAGAGGAGAATAGCAGGGCATCACAACAAAGAAAGGGCATAAGTGGGAGACCTTGATTCACTGTGAGCTCTGTCTGTATCTGTCTAAACCTGGGGGAGCCCGTTCACACTGACCTTTGGATCGTGTCAAGGAACTTTAGTGTTTTCATGAATATTTAGATGTGGAAATGCCTGGTCTCCTGCCATCGCTTGCATTGTTTCTTATCAATGATGTCTGTAACTGTGATGAAAAAGATGTATCTTAGCCTCATCACCATAAAAACCATGGTGATTGAGGCTCATGTGAGATATTTTCTATTTCTTATATTCTTCTTTTTCTTCTTTTTTTTTTGTTAGAATTCACTTCAAATATTTCCACTGGAGAGGTAGAAATTGCAGAGCTCTCTTAAAATTCCAAATTAATTTATTGCAGTTATTTTCTCCTTCCGCTGTGGAAGGTCACAGAGGATGTACACTCACAAATTCACAAAGTAGACTTTTCATGTTTCCTAGAATGCATCAACAAGCAGAAGTAATTCCAAAATATTCTACCCGTTCCTTCAGAGAATCTTGCAGCTGTAACAATGAAATGAACTGAGAAGAGCTGTGACTCTTCTCAGTTCCCTTTCTTCAATTTGCAGTTCATATTACTCTTTATCTCTCTCTCCCCCGACCTCATCTCACTGTCTTTCCCTCTTTGCCAGTCTTCCTCACCATCACTTCACATTTGACAGTCACTCTTTTTCCAGTTGACATCTCTACTTACATGTTGACTTATTATACAGCAACCGATGACCATAATTACATATGGACTGGTGTCTTCAATTGTACAATGATTGATTACTCAGCTGCAAGGAAACAAGGGTGGAAAATGTATTTTGATATTTTTCACCACCACAGTGTTGATTTTTTTTTTTGGAGCATTTTTTCAATGGAGCAATAACCAAGAAAATATATTCTTTTTGAGTCGAGTGAAATGTCTGATCAGGAGTTTTGGAATCTCACAAAGTTTTGGACTCTCCCTACCTTGTGCCTTAGTTTCCTGGCACAGACTGTAGAAGGGAAGGGTTGATGGATCCATTCTACTTTCTCCCCGAAAGGAGAGGGGACCAGACAAACCTGCTGTAATAGTATTTGCGGGGAGCACTGATGATGACGCTTAAAAATCCGAAGTTAATTCCCACCATAATTACTGTTATCTCCTGTTTGACTCACACTCACCTTGATAAAGCTTCACTCATCTGGGCCTCCCAGGAAGGAGGTGGAATTTCAGATGAAGATAGCTTTGTTTGTTTCTTAATTGCTGGATGACTTCCAGATGTAATTATGGCCTAATTCAATAACACCCAATTAGCACGTTAATCTTATGGAAAGGAGGGAAATAATTATTTATATGAAGATTTTGAGGTAACGAGTTGTGAGGAAATTCTCCAGGAAAAAAACGTAGAGCTCCTGCCGTGAATGAAATGGAACTAACATGGGATTAACATCACAACTGAGCAGCATTTTGGGAAAATTCACTAATGTGGTGTCATTTGTTGAATAAAGATCCAGTTTTAACATCTGAAATGACCACGACACGCAATTCTTTTAACTGTTTGGAGATGATGGATGTGGTCGAATAAAGAGGTGATGATGAGAATTGCGATTGTCTCATTCCCGGATGGTCCTTCCATGGCTGGGTAGGACAGGGAAGCAGGAATTAGAGATTGGAGTCACCAGGCAAAACACAGACCCTGTTTTGTCTCCCACGTTTCATGATGATGATTGTTTGGTCTGTGCAATGACACTGGCATCTAAAAACAAGTCCCTAATGGCTATCGGGTCCCATGGAGAGTGCTTTCTACCAGCGTCACCAGTCACAGGAATTTGACTGCTCAGGACTGCTGACCGGCTAACCAAAATGCCGCCGGATAGATATTTATCGCCATTAATATTTTCTACAGTGACAACTTCTTATCATTCAGCATTAACTGTGGTCCCAACACAGTGGAAGAATGTTCTGTTTCATAAACAATTAATAGACAAATGTGGCAGCATTGCAAAGCAAACCCCGTCATAAATAATGGACCAGCGAGAGAAACGTCCGCTTCATCCCAGGGAAGTCTGAGTGATTTTCCACGCACCTGTCAGCTATGCTCAGAGATCTTCTCCAGGACGACAGATAATTTTTATGACGGTTTAGGGGATTAAAGAGTTGGCAGACAATTTTAAATTGGATGCCCCCCCCTCATTCTCTCTCTCTCTCACTGTCTCTCTCTGTATCTCCCTCCCTCTCCAACTGTCTTTGTTCTTCAGTGGTATCACTGAAACAGGGAGGGGGTAGGGGTATCCCAAACACAGTGTGATACCAAAAGGTGCCTTCACACACCTTATTTCACACTTTTATCACATGATGGATTCACATTAGTGGCCGTCGTTTGAAAAGTGCTGCTGCCTTATAGCATGACACCTTTCATGGTGACAGAAACAGCACTGGGTCTGGTCTACCTACCGTAGCTGAATGCCACGTGACATTTGAAAACCGAGGAGTCCATGTTCAAAAGAGTGTCCCCAATCACACACACAATTCGCCTGCTCCCGTATCAGTGCATTATACTCAGCATCAATGTATATGTAAACAGCTGGTGTGTGTGTGTGTGAGAGAGAGAGAGAGAGAGCTAAGTAAGGTCTATGATCGCCTCTTTGCCCATGTATGAAACAGTGGTGTTTAAACATTCGTGTTCATTGGCTTCTTCTGGGGCAGGAACGTCAGGCTCCAAGGCCACTTGTAGACTTGCACATGTTATAAAACAGCTGAATCGGGAAAATGTTTGTATGCGATATTTCAGCTATCATTCTCGTCTGAAGCAGCCTGCCAGGAGGGCCCTGCCTGATTGAATAATGCATTGAATGTTGCAGCTGGCAGACTTGGGCTAGAAAGAGTATCACTTGAAAAAAATAAAACTGCTTAAAATAGGATCATTAAAAATGTATTAGTTTGCTTAAGATTACACAGCTTGGAAACAAGCAGCAAAGCAGTTATATGAGCACCTA
Source organism: Mormyrus proboscirostris (assembly GCA_026779585.1). NCBI lineage: Eukaryota > Metazoa > Chordata > Actinopteri > Osteoglossiformes > Mormyridae > Mormyrus > Mormyrus proboscirostris. Next base: position 214,889 of record JAODKF010000139.1, on the reverse strand, counting down.
TTACAGTATAAGAATCAAGGTTTTAGGATTTTTACTGCTGGGATTTTGTCATTTTTATTAGTTTACATTTCATATATAAAATATAAAAAATATATATATAAAAAGTTTACATTTCATAGATACATTCACGTTTAGCTGTAGAATTATTTTAAATGTTATATTGTTTTGATTTTGCGATGTTTTGCATTAACTTGTCAATTCATTTAATAATAATTAATTTGTTAAAAAAGTGATACTTTTTAAACCTAATTGTATATTTGCAAATTGATGGGATTGTGCCACCACAAACCTTTCTCACTTTTGGCGTCCATAGCTGTTTTATTCAAAATAATATTCATCCTAAAAATACTTTATTTTTAATCGTAGATTTCTTGGTAACACTTTACTCGAGGGCCCAAATACTTGAAGTACAAATCATGAACAAATATAGTAGCTACTTGATATATAGGACGTGTCATAATTCATTAATGTTGAACAAACATTATTTGATCCTTCAGTAGTTCATAAAGATTTGCAGAATTAACAGATAAAGTAACAAATATAGTAACTGCTTAAGTTAAAAGATGTCCCAATTCATTAACGATGAATTAACATGAGATCGGTATGTAAGGCTTACTTAATTAAGTTTGTAGTTAATTAATGCATAAGTAATAGCTTAATTAAAATTTATTTGTGCCAACTGAAGTAAAATGATCCTGATTACTTAAATTTTTAAGGCAATTGTTTTTGTTCACTTTCATATTTACATTAATATATAGTTTTTGTAGCTTTTGCTAAGCAAAGATCTGATATCCCAAGTGAAACTCATATCCACAAATTATTCAGCTTCTCTGAACTACACAACATCAATGGGGAGTAACATCAATCGGGAGTAACAGCAATGGGGAGTAACAGTAATGGGGAGTAACAATACAGTTTCTGCAACCAAGTTCAAAGTTCAAGGTTACTTTATTGTCATCGGCAGCTTCATACATGTACAAAGAGTAACGAAACAGCGTTTTTCCATGGCCCTGGTGCAACACATAGTAACATAAAGTACACTTAACGTCACAGTAACAGAGCGTGCAAGGTGCAAACAGGCAGCAAATAAATAGTGCAGAGAAAATAAATAGTGCAGAGATAATAAATACTACAGAGATGTAAACTTCATATGATTTGTGCAGTTGCACAAGGCAGTTGGCAGGATTTACCCCAATATAATACACTACAAAGTGCAGTAACAGAATCAAAAAAGCAATACAATATAAACAATAATCGACAGGACGTTAAATAGACAGCACACAATTCCAACACAATTGTAACAGTGGAGGGACGTAAACCATAATGACTGGTATTGCACATGATTATTATATTGCACAGGTCAGTTAATTGGTGAGGTTTCGCAACAAAGTCCATGTTCTGGTCCATTAGAGCAGTATTTTCAGACTCAGTCCTGGGGGAAAAACGCGGACTGTCTGCGGGTCCCTGAGGACAGGGTTAGGAACCATCGCGTTATGGTTTGGCGAGGTGAAATCCCATAAAGCATTTGCTGAAGGATTGTGTTCTCTCTCCACTTAATCACCACACTAATTAAAGTTTACTGCCTAATTGTGTGGGGTTTTTGTCTTACGACGCCACCAAGCAACTGCTGGGCTAATTAAAAAGCACAAAGTTGATGCATCACCGAAAGCCATTAGTCCCCCGATTCCTGCAACGCTTGATGGATCCACCCCCCAGTCAGACTCCCCAATGAATCTGTCAGCCTTAAAGATGCTTATGCCAGGTTAGCACTGAGCTGTTATCGCAAACGGCAGCTGTTTATTTGTTTCAGTGTTCCTGAAGAGTGTCCGCAAATCCTTTATGTTTTTTAAGTTGATGCTCAATGCACAGTTTAGCAACAATGTAGCAGCCATTTACTCTGCACTGATTCTGAACCTGACAGCTCATGGAACAGTTAAACCTGAATCAGCGCGTTTTTGCATTTCACTGGTCCAATCACATCTAGTCATCAAGGTGGACATTATAAATAGTATTATAAATAGTATAATAGTGAACATTAGATAGTATGGATATGAAATATTGTGCGCAGCTTAGACTAAACTGAGAAGGTTTTGGGTCTTTAAATACCAAAGCCAGTCATGTGATTGTTCTTTTAAATGCCTAGGACGCTTCTGAAAAGGGCGTAACTTTGGCTGGAACACTGGACGGGGGGTGAGGTATCCACCCATTACGGAGGAAACATGATTATTAGGGAGGGGGGGGTTGTCTTAGCTGGTTTTGATTTATTGGGGGGGGGGCTACAAGCCCCCCCAACCCCCCTAATTTAAGCCC